>JAXBDA010007381.1:0-17749 GCA_036023075.1 Gaultheria prostrata
TTTTTTCTTATCTCCTTACCTTCTTATCTATTTATACTACTTCATTCTTCTACTACTTCACACCTCTATTCTCCCACTACTTCATACATTTCACAGAACATCTCCCACTATTTTTCTTTCTTTTTTCGTAATTCATCAAAGAACATTATGGATGGCTACTACTATCCAGATGGTTGGTCATTTGAGAATGATGTTCCCAGTGAGGAGAGCATCTCCTACAGCAGTCGGGATTATACACCCGAATTTAGCACTGATCTGGTTAGTTATTTCCATTGTTCTTTTGTATATTCGTCATTTATTTTAAAAGTAGATAAAATATGGTAAGATTGCTTATACATATATTTTTTTAATTTTTTTTGTAGATTTTTGAAAGTAGAGGAGAAATGATATATTGGGCGAAAAATGTTGGTCTGGAAAATGGTATTGTGGTGGTTATTAAAAATTCTGCTAATTTAAAAGGCGGCAAGCTGCCGAAATGCATTCTTGGTTGTGAGAGAGGAGGAAAGTACAAACCGCACCGTGGGGGGGGTTGAAAGGCAAATCTTGCATAGGAATACTGGGACTAAAAAATGTGATTGTTCATTTGAGTTGCGAGGTATACCAATACCTCCAGACGGTGCCAAATGGGGTTTAAAGGTTTCCTGTGGAGTTCATAACCATGAACCGGCAGAAAATTTTGAGGGCCACGAGTACCCATCAAGGCTAAAACCAATGGAGAAACAATTTGTGGTTGAGATGGCCAACAGCACCGCACCTCGTGAAATTCTTAGTATTTTGAAGCAAAAAGACCCGTCAAACACTACGGGAATTAGAAGCATTTACAACGTTATTTCCATAAACAAAGAAAAAAAACGGGGCGGTCTAACTCAAACTCAGTATGTCTTAGACCAATTAATTAAGAAAGGATACCTCCATGATTTTATTACAAATCAAGACACCAACGAAATCACAGATATTGTTTGGGTTCATCCTACAAGTTTAGAGCTATCTGTCAACTTTTCGAAAGTGTTGGTAATTGATGCCACGTACAAAACGAATGAGTATCGAAAACCACTATCGGAGGTTGTGGGTATCACATCCACAAATCTAAGTTACTCGCTTATGTTCGCATATCTTAATAATGAGAGGACAGAGCGAGTGACATGGGCCTTGGATACCTTAAAGAAGTGGATGGTTGGAAATGGGGCATTGTTGCCCTTGGTATTTGTTACAGATCGGGATTTGGCACTTATGAAAGCCATTGAAGCATGTTTCCCCATGGCACGTCACATCCTTTGCATTTGGCACATAAATCAGTGCGTAATGAAGAACTGCAGCGCTGCGCTTGGTGATAAGTTGGATGACTTTTACCATTCATGGCAGTCCCTTATAAATTCATCGACCACTTTGTCTTACCAGCAAAAGTGGACTACCATGTGCGAGGAATATAGCCAATATCCGGGTGTCATAACTTATGTTGCGGATACATGGTTAAGGCCGTACAGAAACCGGTTTATTACAGCATGGACAGATACGTATATGCACCTCGGAAGCAATTCAAGTAAAAGGTATAGTCACTTTATAACATAACAAAGTTTTCTGCATTACATAACAAAGTGCATTATTCTATTACAGGGCCGAGGTTGCACACTCGAGGCTAAAGAAGTATTTGGGGAATACCAGCATGTCATCGCTCCAAACATCTTTTGACTGCATAGAAAAGATGTTGACAAATGAGTTTGGGGAAATTAAGAAGTCGTTCGAGAAATCTCTCAACATTCCACGCCACACGCAATTACGTGATGACTTTTTTGATGAAATCAGGTGTCGCATTTCATTATATGCACTGGAGAAGATCGAATTTTAGCTGCCATCAGCCGCAGACGCCTACCCCCTCCTAGGCGGCTGTTGCGGCTGTTCAATTAAAACAACACACGGATTGCCATGTATGCACGATCTTGCATGTTACCATTCCCTGCGCATTCCAATTCCGATATCCAGTATCGATGTTCATTGGCGTAGGCTCTCTATGCACGCGGACGGGTTTAATGACGAGGGAGAACAACCCGACGAGACATCTCGTGTGGTTGACATATTACAGGCGATGAATCCATGTGCGCGAAAGCATATGATATCCAGGATTGTTAATATGGCGGATCCATCTCAAAGCAGTGTTCGAGCCCCATCGTACAACACTGAACATGGAGGTCGACCTGTGGGAAAAGCTGAGCAGAGTGCACGACGCATACCTTCTTGTACAAAAGCATCTACTTCATCATCTAGGGCTGCATCTGCATTGAGAGGGAGAGGGAGAGGGAAAGGGAGAGGGAGGGGGATGGCGAGGGAAAGGGAGAGGGAGGAGGTTGACTACATTCAGTATTTACCTGGGCCATTTCGGCAGTATATGTCCCACACCAAAGACGTCATAGCTGATGGTCATTGCGGATTCAGGGCGATAACCGCGCAAATCTATGACACTGAGGAGGACTGGCCTCAAGTACGACAGGATCTTATTCAAGAAATTATTTAGAATAAAGATCTCTACAAAGTGCTCTATCCACAAGATAATTTGGCAGATGAGCTACTAACGTCACTGAACTATTTCCGACGTCCGGCTTCAAGGGAATATTATATGGACAGTACGAGTTTGGGGGTAGTCATCGCATCACGGTACAACATTGTTTTACACACATTTGACACATTTGTTGGAGGTTGTTATACTCACTTGCCCCTGAGATCCCCTCCAGTTCCAGTCCAACACCGCAAAGAAATAGCTATTGCCCGTATTAACAACAATCACTTCGTGCAACTTTTTTTGCACCCTCATCACCCTCTACCACCGATCCCAATGTGGTGGTGGGAGCATGCGTCGGATGAAGCTAAAGGATGGGCTATGAGTTATGATCTTAATTCGTGGTTCCAATTATTGGGAGTCGTGCCGGGATCACAATTTGGAGGCAATGTTGATTAGGGTTGAACATTGTCAACGTGATTGTAATATTTATTAACTTTTAAACGTGATTGTAATATTATTCACTTTTGTTAAATTTATTATCATTGTTAAGACAAATTAATTAACTAATTAAAAAATATAAAGTCAAATTAACCATGATAATAATTTTAAAAAAACTAATTAAATAAGTTATGACAAATGTAATTTGAGTAATCTTGCAAATGCAATTTGAGTAAATCTAATTAAATAAATAAATAGAGTAAAAAGAAAAAGAGAAAAAAGAGAAAAAGAAAGAAAGAAAAAAAAATAGAAAAAGAAAAAAAAAAAAAGGCAAAAAAGTGGTGGGGAGTGGGGCCGCCGGGGGGGGGGAGCGTAACAGCTCTCCTTGGTGTGTAAGAGTTTATTCGAGTTTGATTCGTCTAACAAACAAAATTGAGTCTAACAGTATTCGGCTCGGCTCTGTTTGGCCAGGCTCACGAACGCGAGATTAAAGTATGATTGATACTCCCTCCATCAAGGGCAGAGCTAGGACATAAATCTACCATGGGCTAACTCAATACAAACATATACACATATATTTTTTTGCTAAAGTGCGGGACTCACCTTTTTCGATCAAATTTCGACGATCCAAACCGTTTAATGCGTTCAAAACGTGTTTTTAAAAGTCCAAGCGAGAAATCATAAAAAAAAAAAAACAAATGACAGGGAAGTACTTAATCTGAGCAATTTTCGATGAAGTTTTCGTTTTGTATTTACAGAGAGTTGATAGTTCAGGGATAAACTTCAAGTTCAGTTCAGATCCATCCACCACCCGTTCTTTGTTTTTGATTAACTACAAATTTTTATTTATTTTTATTAATTATAGACCAGTCTCTGGATTGTGGGGCGGACTAAATTTGGATTAAGATTTAAATGGCTTGAGCTAAAAAAAAATTATGGGGTGGGCTAAAAGTTTACTTATAATTGTGACTTGGGCTAAGTTTTTTTTTTTTTTTTGGTTCCACCTGGGCTAGAGCCCACCTTAGCCCAAAGGTTGCTCCGCCCTTGCCCTCCGTCCCAAAATGATAGTCCATTTTGGGATTGCATGCCATTTTCAATGGCTTATATCTTTTAATGTGAACCTTAAAAAATATGCATTATGGATCTTGTTTGATAAATCTCATTGAGAACTTTTATACGGTGCGAAAAAAAAATCAAAAATTATTTCGATAAATACATTATTTTTTAGTTTGAAAATTGCACGTAGTTTCGTAGTGGACTATCAATTTGGGACGGATGGAGTAATTGTTTTGGGTCTATTGATATACTCCCTATCTCCCTCCGTTCCAAAAATGATGTCCAAAAATATTATTCACACCTCTCAAAAAAAAATTTACATTTGGTAATTTATACTACTTTTTATAATTTTAAAGACTTTGTTTAATAAAATTACGTGAGATCTATCAAACAAAATTTATATATCCATATTGCATATATATAAATCATTATAAATAGATAATTTTATGAGATGTGTGAATAGTATAAATCATATAAGCTAACAATTACTATTTTTAGCCAAACTACTCCCATAAGAGCATCTCCAATCCTTACTCAATTTGAGTACAACCTTGATTTGGCACTCCAATCATATGTTCATTTTTTACTCAAATTTGGCTTCAAAAAGCTTAATAAAATTTCAAAAAACTTTTAATTTTCTTCACCACCTCATTCTTCCGTCACACTTCCCATCGCCGCCGCCGCCGGAGTTTCATATTCACTAAGGAATCACGACCAGAGCTGTGGAATCACCCATAGTTGCCGCTGGCAGAGCTTCAACCCAGTTTTTGTTTGTGAAGGTTGGTGACCGTTGGAAGGTGTGGAGAACGGGCCAATAACTTTTGAGTGATTGGGAGATGTTCACACCCGGTAAATTTGAAGAAGAATGCCGAAAATGAAAAGATATTACGAGACACTGATTATTGACACACATTACACTCTGATTTGCGTTGGCACCGGCACAGGCATATTTGTATCGACACTGGCATAAGTTTATGAAAAGTATGATTTCCTATAGAACTTTTATCATGATTCCCTGCTTATAATATTGTTCTAGAATTGCTAGTTGGTTGGGGTAGAGTTTTGTTGGGCGTCAACGCTCACGGTGTTGCACTTGTGTAACCCTGGCATAATACCGCAACGTTGCCTGGCAACTCTGACGTATTATGCCAGATTATCAGAATGAACAAGAGGGATATTACAACCTGGAGCAGTTCAGAGCTGAAGAAGTTGCCGACATGGGGAACGACCAGACAGAGGTTTGAGCGGAGCCATAGATTTGACCCTATTATAATAAATGTAATATTTGAGGATGATGATATTCAGACTTTTATTATTATCTTCAAATTTTTATTTTTATTGTAATAATAATAACATCTCCAAAATTTGGGCATTACAGAAAGACCATCAAGTATCACAGACAAATGTTATAGATGAGGGGCTAATGTGGGCGATTTTTTAAGGGGTAGATTCGTCATTTCATTCATTCTATTAATAGAGTTAGCCATTTTTCCATTTCATATAAATGAGGGGGTCTGTTTGGGCAATTTTAAACATTAGGGGGTCTCCGTGTGAAACAGGCATAGATGAAGGGCTCTCCGTGGAATTTCACCAATTTTCAAATGTCAACTGCTGAGGTCACTATTTTCCATTGAGCTTATTAACAGCAGTTACCAAATTAAAACCCTGTTGTCGAAAGATCGTCCAGTATCAAACACAAAGACGAGGGGTCATTTTAGGCAGTTTTAAATGTTAGAGAATCTCCGTGGGAAACAAGTATAGATGACGGGGTCTCCGTGAAAAACATGCATAGATGAGGGGGTCTCCGTGGAATTTCACCTACTTTCAAATGTGCTGAGATCACTATTTTCCATTAAGCTTATTAACAGCAGTTACCCAATCAAAACCCTGCTGTCGAAAGATCGTCCAGTATCAAACACAAATGCTATAGACGAGGGGACCTTTTAGGCAATTTTAAACTTTAGAGGGTCTCCGTGGGAAACAAGTATAGATGACGGGGTTTCCATGAGAAACATACATAGATGAGGGAGTCTCCGTGAAATTTCACTTATTTTCAAATGTAAACTGCTGAGGTCACTATTTTCCATTGAGCTTATTAACAGTAGTTACCCAATCAAAACCCTACTGTCGAATGACCGTCGAGTATCAAATACAAATGTTATAGACGAGGGGTCATATGAGCGATTTTTTAGGGGTAGATTCGTCAATTCATTCATTCTGTTAATAGAGTTGGCCATTTTTTCATTTCATATAAATGAGGGGGTTTGTTTGGGCAATTTTAAACGTTAGGGGGTCTCCATAGGAAACAGGTATAGATGACGGGGTCTCCGTGAGAAACATGCATAGATGAGGAGGTCTCCGTGGAATTTCACCTATTTTCAAATGTAAACTGCAGAGGTCGCTATTTTCTGTTGAGCTTACTAACGGCAGTTAATGGATGAGAAGTTTTTGTATGTTGTCAGGTAAAGTAGGGGAGGGTGCAATTTTAGAGACCACGGGAGAGGTCTTTTTATTTGTCAGAAACCTCAAGGTAGGTCAGTGTAATTTACCCTAATAACTTAGAAAATTATACTTTTGTCAAATAGAAATTTACATTTTTCCTCCACAGGTTAATGATACCATGGATTTTTTTCATTTGACAAAAATATGTTAATTTTAAGTACTCATTATGCAATCAAGACAAGCTTTTTAGATTTTAGAATTTGCTTCTGAACTCATTTCCTTGCGAGAAATCTACAAACCAACCATAGAGCGTAACAGTTTGCACCTCATAGTTGACTTACTATCAAAAAGGACTCATGGGCCACTCCAGCAATGGACTTAACCAGGTTAGGTAAATAACCCAAGGGCTTGAACCCAACATTGGCTTGTTCTGGGCCAGGAGTTTTGGGATTGGGCATAACTGGGCCAAGATTTGTTCCCAACAGAAGCTGGGCCTGAAACGGCCCAGTCCGTTTCTTATTCCTACCCATTAAATTCATAATGTAGTCATAAAGGCATCATCGGGCCTGCCTGCCCAGCCCACCTATCGGGCTTTTATTTTTTAGCAGGCTAGTGGGGCTGGGATATGTGTCAAAAGTTTAGATTGTGATCGGCTGTAATAGCTAAGAGAGAAGTAACAGAAATGTAAGGGAAAGAACGAATCCTGTTGTATTACTTCAAGAAAAGATTACACAATGAATTGTGCTATGCACGTCTCTATCTATTTATAGCTATAACAGACTACAACTCCCTCCACTCTCCTGTAACAACCTTGTAACCCACTCTCCCTCCAATTACAGAATTACAACAGAAATTACAGAATTTACAGATTAAGCCCTCCAGTTCACAGAATTACTAATCACTCCCTAAACCATTTCACGTCATAACATTCCCTGCTGCTTGAAAACAGCCTTGTCCTCAAGGCTGAAAATGAGGATACTTGGCTAGAAGCTCGAGGTAATCAACCCATGTGGCATCCTCTGGAAAGGAATTCTCCCACTGAACTAACCACTGGACCACAGCCTTGTTGCCCCTCTTAACCATCCTGCGATCCAAAACTGCCTTAGGATCCAATTGAAATGTACCTTCAGGACCGATTGGTGGTAAGGTGGGCTGAGCCACTACATTAGTTCCCAGCTTCTTCTTAAGCAAGGAGACATGAAAAGTAGGGTGAATTTTGGCTCCTGCTGGAAGTTGTAACCTATAGGCCACTGTCCCAACCCTTTCTAACACTTGATAAGGTCCATAAAACCTTGGTGCTAGTTTCATGTTTCGCTGTAATGCGACTGTGGTTTGTTTGTAAGGCTGCAGACGTAAAAATACCCAATCACCAACTGCAAATTGCCTCTCAGACCTTCCCTTGTCTGCATAGTACTTCATTCTATGCTGAGCTTGAGTCAAATGCTCCTTAAGCTTCTGAATAATCACAACCCTTTCCCTAAGCCAGTTGTCCACTACTGCCACAGAAGATGGTCTAGATACACAAAAAGTGTGGTCAGGTGGGTCCTGTCCATATACTGCATAGTAGGGGGTAGTCTTGATAGCAGAGTGGTAGGTGGTGTTGTACCACCACTCAGCTAAGGAAAACCATTGAACCCATTGTTTAGGATGATCCCCTGTCATACACCTAAGATAATTTTCCAAACATTTATTCAATATTTTAATCTGGCCATCTGATTGGGGGTGATAGGCCGTACTTAGGCATAGCTTGCACCCCTGTAAAGTGAAGAGTTCGTGCCAAAATTTGCTAGTGAACACTGCATCTCTGTCTGAAACTATAGTGGAAGGCATGCCATGTAGTTTAAACACGTGGTCAAAAAATATCCTTGCCACATCCTTGGCTGTGTAGGGGTGGGATAGAGCCATGAAATGGCCATACTTGGTCAGCCTGTCTACCACCACAAAAATCACTGTCTTACCATGAGAACTTGGAAGACCATCAATGAAATCCATTGAGATATCTGTCCAAACCTTATCAGGAATGGGAAGGGGTTGCAACAGCCCTGGGTACTTGATGTTTTCACTTTTGTATCTCTGACATGTGTCACATTCTGAGATGAAGATTGCCACTTCTTTCTGCAAGCCTTTCCAGAAGAAGTTTCTGCATAATCTCTTAGTAGTTTTGTGGACTCCAGAGTGCCCACCTAAGGGTGATGCATGAAATTCCTGAATGAGTTGCTTCCTGATTGGTGTGTCACCCACAACCAATCTATCATGATAGGTTAAGAGGCCATGCTCCCAAGTAAAACCAGAATGTGCTTGACCTCTTTGTAAGTTTATGATTAAGTTCTTGATGTTGGGATCTGTTTCCCAGCTGAGCTTCACCCCCTCCAACCAAGTGGTAGTGACACAAGATAATGCATGGAGGGTGGCTACAGGATCTGCCACATTAGATAGCTCCCCCCTTCTGGACAGTGCATCAGCAGCTAGGTTGTCTTTCCCGCACCTATATACTATTGTGTAATCATACCCCAACAACTTGGTAATCCATTTCTGCTGGAATGGGGTCTCCACTCTCTGCTCCAATAAGTATTTTAGACTTTGGTGATCAGTTCTAATGAGGAAATGCCTACCCAACAAATAACATCTCCACTTCAATACAGCCAGGACTACAACCATCAATTCCTTCTCATAGGTGGACAATGCTTGATCTTTAACTGATAAGCCCTTACTCCAGTAGGCAATCGGGTGCCCATCCTGCATTAACACAGCCCCCAAACCAGTACCTGAAGCATCAGACTCAAGAACAAAATCCTTACTGTAGTTAGGCAAGGCCAGTACTGGGGTTGAAGTCATAGCTCTTTTGAGTTGTGAGACTGCTGCAGTAGCCTCAGGATTCCAAACAAAAGAGTCCTTCTTAAGTAGCAAATGGAGGGGTGAACATATGCTGCCATAATTCTGTATGAACCTTCTGTAGTACCCAGTGATACCCAAGAATCCTCTCAATTCTTTGATGGTAGTAGGGACAAGCCAAGAGTTGATGGCCTGCAATTTAGTTGGCTCTGCAGACACTCCCTCTGCAGATACTAAATGCCCAAGATATTCTACCTCAGGTCTTCCAAACACACATTTAGTTTGCTTGGCAAACAGTTCATGATGTCTAAGTAGTTGCAGGGTTAGAGTAAGATGGTGTAAATGGGCCTCCCAAGACTGACTATACACAAGTATATCATCAAAAAACACCAAGATGAACTTCCTGAGATGGGGCCTAAAAACTTCATTCATTAAGCTCTGAAATGTTGATGGAGCATTGGTAAGCCCAAATGGCATTACCAAGAACTCATAATGTCCATCATGAGTTCTAAAGGCAGTCTTATTAATGTCTAAAGGATGAACCCTTATTTGGTGATATCCAGATCTTAAGTCCAATTTAGAAAAAAACCTTGCCCCATGCAATTCATCTAAAAGTTCATCTATAACGGGTATAGGGAATTTATCTTTGATAGTGGCATCATTAAGTGCCCTATAATCCACACACATCCTCCAAGTGCCATCCTTTTTCTTAACCAATAACACTGGTGAAGAGTACGGACTGACATTGGGTCTGATAATTCCAGAGTCTAGCATGGTCTTAACTTGTTTCTCAATCTCAATTTTTTGGAAGTAGGGATACCTGTAAGGCCTCACATTTGTGGGTTTTGTCCCTTGCTTAAGAGGGATGCAATGGTCATGTGACCTAGGTGGTGGAAGGCCCCTTGGCTCCTCAAAAACATCTGCAAACTCTGATAGTATAGCCTCCAAATCCTAAGAAGTATTCCCTTCATCTTCAGGGCTGTCAGCTTGTAACAAACAGATTTGGGCTATAGCACCATGGGACTGCTTCTGCAATAATTTCTGCATCTTTTCAGAACTTACAATCTTCAAATCAGTGTTATTCCCTCCCCTCAAAACATGCCTACGTCCATTGAGTTGAAACTCCATGCTTAAGTTCTTAAAGTCCCACTTAACTGGGCCTAGAGTAGCCAACCATTGTATGCCAAGTACCATATCACACCCCTTAAGCTGTAAAATTCTCATATCTGCTTGAAAGGGAGTTCCTTGCATCTCCCATTGGAAATTTCTGCACATGGATGTACTCAACATCTTGGTCCCATCAGCCACAGATACAGGTAAGGAGACAGTGTCTTCAGTCATCACATTAGTTCTTTTAACCACTTCAGGACTGAGAAAATTATGGGTGCTGCCTGAGTCAATCAAAATAATGATAAGCTTCTTTTTGACATTCCCCTTTACCCTCATTGTTCTATAAGAAATAGATCCAGTGAGTGCGTTCAATGAAATCTGTAACTCCTCCTCAGGTAGTGGTTCTACACCCTCCTCTTCTTCCTCGTCTTGCTCATCTGCTATCTGCTCCTCCTCTTCCCCTTCCATAGCAAACAACTGCTTCTTCTTACAAATATGTCCCCTAGTGTACTTGTCATTACATTTGAAGCACAACCCTTTTGCCCTTTTCTCATCCAACTCCTTTGATAACTCTTTCCTTACATATCCACCACTGTTGAATTGTGGCTTGGTAGAAGAAAAATGATTAGACAACTCAGGTCTATTCCCTATTTTAGTCTTTCTTGAGATGGCCTCAATGCTGGCTTCTTGAAGTTTGGCCAAACCAATGGCCTGAGTTATGGAAGTAGGCCTAAACATAAGCACACTTGGCTGTATTTCCTCCTTAAGCCCACTAATGAAGCAACTGATGAAGAAAGTTTCAGGGAGATTCTGGGTTTTGTCGGCCAATACCTCAAATTGCTCCTGGTATGCCTTCACCATGGTGGTCTGTCTAAGTTTAGTTAGGTCTCCCATGGCATCTTCATAGGAATTAGGCCCAAATCTGGACATTAACCCTTGTTTGAATGTGACCCAATTGAGATGTTGGTGACACCTTTCAAACCACTGCAGAGAAGAATCCTCCAAATGTAGTGATGCCAGTTTCACCTTGTCAACATTTTCAATGGCGTTAAATTCAAAGAAACGTTCACATTTATAAAGCCAGCCCGTGGGATTTTCACCATAAAAACGTGGGAACTCAATCTTTGCAACCCTAGAATTAAACAGATGATGTGCAGGGCCTTGGGGGTGAAATTGGTGATCATTTCTGTGTGGTATTTCATGAAACTGTTGGTCATTTCTATGCAGATTTTCCCCAAATGCTTGAAAACCTAACGAAGTACCTGGTGAATCTTGGTGTTGTCGAAATGGGGGTTCTTGGTGGTGTATTGGATGTTCTTGCTGCTGCTTCCCATAAACGTGTCCTGCAACTTGATCGTACTTCACGCCAAGGGCAGCAATCAAGTCTTTGATTTCCCCCAATTCTCCCATAGCATTCTTGATTTCACCAATATCCTTCGCATTTCGGTCAGTGCTCTCTCTCATCAATCGTAGAGTTTCCTCCATCTTCTTGGCTTCCTGCGCTGCTCTAGTCCCGTCGGCCATGGTGGTTACAGTCCAAGAATCGTCTTGCTCTGATACCAATGTAATGGCTAAGAGAGAAGTAACAGAAATGTAAGGGAAAGAACGAATCTTGTTGTATTACTTCAAGAAAAGATTACACAATGAATTGTGCTATCCACGTCTCTATCTATTTATAGCTATAACAGACTACTACTCCCTCCACTCTCCTGTAACAACCTTGTAACCCACTCTCCCTCCAATTACAGAATTACAACAGAAATTACAGAATTTACAGATTAAGCCCTCCAGTTCACAGAATTACTAATCACTCCCTAAACCATTTCACGTCATAACATCGGCTCGTTTACACCCTGAAGAAAGGAAACAAAACAGCATACCAGATAGATCATGGGGCAAAAAAGGGAGTAAAATCACGAATGGAAACCGAATTTCCCAAATGTTTTGAAGTATCAGTTTCCCTTCAATCACGACGATGCTGTTAACCCTATCAGGAGACACAAAAGATTGGACTGGTGACAGATACCCAATTATATTAATAGATAAAAGAATATGTTATATTAAACAGCTGACCATAAAGAATGATTTACTCTGTCATAATACATTTTCTGATATACAAAAGATTGCGGGGAAAAAAAAAACGCCACACAGGTGGTGGCGATGTCTCATCACAACAAGCTGAGTTGTTCTACTCTAACAAAACTGTGGGGACCTTTTGCATATGCATAGGTGGCCGCATTCTTCATCTCGTACGAGGGCACTCAATGAAACATCCATGTACGCTCTGGTGAAAACAAATACGTTAATAAGTACATAGTATATATATACAACCATGACGTACTCTCAGTAGTAGTAATTGTTGTCGTCGTGGTTCAAAGCATCCTTGCAGAGCATCGAATGCACTGCCATTATGGATCGGGGTGGCTCAAGGTCTTTCTCCTGCAGTGCATTCCCAAGCACCTGTTGCATTTGTGATGCAAATGTGTCGTCTAATAGCTGGAAATTCAATCGGTAATCATCAGAGTAGTACCATTTTGATCAGGTAAAGAACCAAAACGGTGCTCATCGAATCATTTAATCAGGTAGTAATAAAGAAGCAGACAAGCAGTAGAGCAATGTAGATGAGTAAAGCAACTATAACCACATTCACATAAAATATTCAATTAGCAATGTATCTTGCGTTTCTTGATGCGTGACGACGTAAAGACATGCGCAACTAGTAGAACATTAACATAAAATTATTGTAGCCCTCGACTGAGCTCAATGGAGAAAATGGACTACTGTAGCTGACCCCAATTGATTGAGTCTTAAAGGCTCAGTATGGTTTTTGTGCTTACCACACGCCACGTGGCATGTCTAACATGTATCTCCAGCATGTCCAATGCTGACATTGTGATAATTGTATCGACTCTAACTCCATCTGTAGAAGTCCAAATGTATTTCCCACATTCTTGAACCTATTTGGTAACTCCAACCTTTTAAGGAACATGTAATCTTTCTCTTTGAATTCCAAATGTAATTCATTCAATTTTTCCACTTCCAAGTACATTTATAGCTATTTATAGTAGATAGCTGCGGAAAGTAAAAAAATTATGTTCTGATATTTAGAATGCAGAACACTTTTGGGACATTTTATAGTGGAAAGGAGAGACAAGAAAAGGGAAGAGTGACTACTACGAAATCCACAACCCATTACACATTCCATGATGGCAAGGTATTCCATGAAACATGATCGTCAACATTACATAGTTCAATGGATCCCTTCAATACACTAAAACTGCTTACAATGGAAAACACTCTAGTTTGGCCCCAGCCCCCCAGCATGCAAGTTTCTGAAACAAGTAATAACTCCCTACAGAAGAGCAGGGTGCTTACCGAAACTGCAACTCGAGACCCTTTATAACAGGACCTGTTTTCTTTTTTATTCTCCAAAAACCTCAGCATGTCCTATGAAAAAGAGGAGAAATTACACACGAGATGTATGGAGAAAGGTTTGAGTTTGTAAAACAGTAACAATTACAGCCTTACCTGTCCCATTCGATCCCAAAAGCCTCGGCAGATAATAATGAACAACTGTGTTTCGAAAACAGTATGAAGGTGATCAATTGTCTTCATTAGGAGATCCTTCAAAGGTTGCATTCTATTTCGTATATCTGATTCTACTCCAGTATCTTTTGACTCTTGGATGATCTTCTTTAATTTTGTTTCATTCTGCACCCTTGTCTATGTAACAGAGAGAGACAAGTCAGAAACTTGTTTACCAAACTGAATGACATCAATATTTGGCTCCAAGAACAAGCTTTCATATGTGAGGCATCTTTATCTTTAAAGAGAATATATGCTACTTCTTAAAATGTATTTTCCTTCATGTTCAAGTGGGGCTTTCAGAGTTTAGTTGTGCAACTCATTTTGTTTTAATCTAGGTATGTATTCTCTCCTATGAGAAAAAAAGAAGAGGAAGGAATCATGTAGACAAAAATATCAGTCCACTGGAACCTCAAATAGGGGGCATGTGTATCTGATGTTACTGTCCTAAGAATAAGACACAAAAGCAAATTTTAGTAGTTATTTTGCTATGTTATATGGACTCTTCTAAGTTCATAATTAAATTGTTTTACACTCTGCAATCGAATATATGTACAGGCTTCATGTTGGACATGTTTAGTTGAAAATTTTCCTTGCAAGCATGTTTTATAATTTGAATATTCCATGAATTATGCATAGAACTCATGTATTATGCATGAAATGCCCCAAACCACCTTGTAAACACTATTTACCAATAATAAATCAAATCAAAATGCTATATGACTATATAGGCATCCCAATATAGTTGAGATGAAAATTAGATGAATCCAACAATTAGACATGTAAATGTAGGGTCTTTGTAACATACTGACGTACGTCTTTTGTGTCAATAAATTATTTTTACACTTGCTACAAGTGGTCATCTAGTCCAAATTCTACACTAGGTAACTGAAGTTTGGAAAACAAAGTAACGGACAAACCAGCAAAGACGAAGTATGTTGAACAAAAGAACGTAAAAATAAATAGTTGTGTTTCGAAGGGCACCCACATTTTCAGCCAGTTTCTCCACAACTGCTTGAACGTAATTTCTGAATTTGCTTCGAAGCATTACTGTGACTTCACTGAGATACTCCCCCGGGGCTGCATTTCCACCATCAATAATACAAGAACCCCAGGAATTCAGCTGAGCTTCTACCTTGGGTCGGAGGACATCAAGCATCCATTTGAAGGAATTCAAAAGAATTCCAAGCTGAAAAATCAAGTGTAAATATTGTTTTCCTGTACAAAAGGAAGTGATGGATCTGCATAATCTTCAAAGTAGAGAGTAGCTCACCTCCTCAGGGACAGTATATGGGCATACAGTGCCTGTGGCAATCTTCTGCACATATTTGATGCCAAATTTAATAGGTGATATATTCTCCTTCAATGGGGATAAAACATCAGCGTACTGCCTGTCCAGAGTCTCCACAATAGCCTTTTCAACGTCTGCAATAGCCTTTAAATCGATACAGAACCAAATCATAAATAAGGTCCTTAAAATTGATACTTGAAAATGTAGTGACAACGAAAAGAGGGAAAAGCTATATAGGGACAGAACAAAGAGTTGAACTGGGAAATTATTTGGGTGGTTCAAGTCATTCTGTTGAAGTCATATTCCTTCTTTATTTTTATTTTTTCCATCTGCATTTCTCCATCTAGACGGAAAAAACAAAAAAAAAACAGAAAAGGGAAAAGGAAAAACAAAAACTTAAGGGACCAGAATCCGTTGGGGGATCTGGGAGCCGTGTCTCAAGTTGTGACCAAAACAGAATCTTGAGTTGAAGTCTTTTCCATCAAAACGTAGAAGGTTAAAAACAGTGGAATGAAGAGCACATTTGTGAACATACTTTCTCCAAAATAAATGTATATTCTGGCCAGCGGCAAGTGATGACTTCATATTCATTCAATGTCTCCTTCAGCCGATCATACATATCATCAACAAAAGGAGTTGTGGAGTGTTGTGTTCGATTACTGGACCACTTCACCTGGAAATAAACAATTTCTAGTCAGTAATCCTGCATAAATTACTTGGAAAAAAGTTCTTTCAAACTTCATGTTTATGTCTATTCTTCTTATGACTCACTATTTGTCAACAGGATTATTCAAGTTATACTCATCAAGAGCCATTAAAATTTTGACGCGGTTTTTGGGCATTTGAAGGAGTATATTGGTAAATCACTACCTTAGCAGCTTTATATTGGCTTAAACTGTGCCACAATTCAGTTTGGTCTAGCTTCAAGAAAAAGAATAAGAGACAACGTTAACCAGATAATTTTCTACTCCCTGCATATATTAGTAAATCACACTACCTTAGCAGCTTTATATTGGCTTAAACTAAGCCACAATTCAGTTTGATCCATCTTCAAGAAAAAGAACAACATAGGTTGTTAATGCATATAATTTCCACCCCCTCCATCCGTATGGATAGTCACATATCAATTTCATCAAGTCCAAGCATAAAGTTTGAAAATTTTAAAAACTATACCTTACAAGTATGAAGTATCCGCCATAACTATCTAATATTTGAAAGCCGGAAACAAAAGGATGATGCTGAAAATAATGCCTTCAATATGGAAATCGAATTTTTATTTACATTTCCCCTTAAACAGTCAAAACTCCAAAAGAGGATCAAGAATACTAGGAGGAGGGAGTCATATACATAAGTGATCTAGCAGAGCACTGGTTTAAGAACTTTATCCATTGTTGCATTTATAATGTAAAATGAATGACAAATATTTTTCAAACTTAAATCTTACAATTTAGAGAACAAAATGTAACTTAATCACGTATCTATATACATCCGTTCGATCTGTTTTTTCACAAACATGTTCCTTTTCGTGTGTTCTACGAGATTAACGACTCGGATCATATTTGTGAGCCTGGTATAGGGCCACAAAATGGGAGTATGGAGGTTTATGGAGGGCTGGGGTTAGGAGAGGAGCGCATCCCATCAGGGGGAACCATGTTACACTAGACGAAGTAATTAGGATTTGTATCTTGTACCTTATCAAGCTTGCATAAATCAAGCAAAGCAAGACGCTTATCTTGAATCCAGCGCATTATATAAAAGTGGAATAGCTCTTTTGCATCAACTCCACCTTTGGTTGGACTGTGAGAAAGAAAGTTAGAGCAAATTTCTTAAAAACATAGAGAAACAGAATAAGATTAGTAAGTTACCTGATATTCCAAAATGCAAGATCCTTTTGGAAATCAGCTGTTGCAATGACTAGATCTGTCACAGGAGGTGAAGGCCCATTCGGCAGACATGCAACCAGGAATTCTTGCAATCTGTTGCAAAGCTCCACGCTGTATATGGAGGACAGCAGGCTAGGAAGTTCTATAAAACTGTTGGAAATTATGCAACACAAGTAGATATTAGCCTCGAGAATCAAATTACTCACATTTTGCATGAGAGAAAATTATGATCCAGCAACACAAGCACAAAAGACAGCCACCAAAGGACACATAAAAAGGACTAGGAATAAAATACCTTAGGAAGAGATTTTTGGGAAGGATTATAGCTTCATATGTTTTGCTGAAAATAGGATTCATTCACAAAATCTCACATAAGAAAATGAGATTTATTCATCACTTGTGGAGCACTTTTGTCACCATCAGGGATATGTTTGAAGACTTCTACCATTACTCAGGACTGAAACCTAAACCAAACCAAACCAAACCAAACCAAACCAAACCAAACCGAGCCTTATGTCCCAAATCAATTGGGGTCGGCTACATGAATCCTTTTCCTCCACTGAGCTCTATCAAGTGTTGCTTCCTCACTTAGCCCTAGTAGACTCAAATCCTTGCGCA
>JAXBDA010007382.1:0-17748 GCA_036023075.1 Gaultheria prostrata
AGGAAACAAATAATGGTAATAAATCACATAGGGGATAAATTAACATGAAATAATAATGAACAAGGATGATATTGCAAGAATTTAAAAGCTAGGGGGGGGGGGGGGGGCGCTGCAATAAACCCGACTGTATGTTTTCCCGAAAACAGAGCATTAAATTCAAAACAGAGCATAGACATCACACATTGCTTCTGATGTCGTACGGCATCTAACATTGCACCGCGCGGTGCACCATTGAAACCGTACGGTGTCATTATCCAGTGTATTTTCAAAAAATTTGGTTTTTACCGATTGAAGCAAGGCTCTGTTTTTGGTATGAAAAACTGTGATTTTTGGTAATCACAAAGAGTTTGGAAGATGGTTTTGATGAAAGAATATACCTCGTTTTAGGGAGGGCATCTCGTGACAATAAATGATATCACAGCATACCCACCCGAGAGGCTCAAGCCTTATTGAAGAAAATTCTTTTTAAACTCGAGAAAGAGCTACTGAGCTCTTCTCAAGTTCAGCGAAAATCCCCTCAGAAGATTAGCACTTCAATTTTGAACGCAAATTTATACCTTTGGACGTTCGGTGAAGATCAAAGGAATCGGTTTGGAGATTGGAGATGATTGTTGCAGGCTATAGAAGCTAGAATTTTTCTGTATGACTTTGGTCAGAAACGACAATAACGAGAGGAAGATTGAGGGAATTTTGTTGAGAATTCTCAGTAAGTTTTTTTTTTTTTGTGTGAGTGAACTTGAACTCTTTAAACCGTTCGACGGAGGTAAGTATATATAGGCAACAGGTGCCGTACTCTCCCACGCGAAATGACGAGCTACAATCGAGGTAGCGTATCACGCCATGGTTTCTGAGCTGCTGGAACGAACGCGGGAATCGCGGTGATGGGACAAAGGCACCGTGCGGTGTGCAAGGTGGTGCCGCACGGTGCAGAAAGGGATGCCGTGCGGTGTTGGGAGATTTTTGGGCCGTGCGGTTTTGAGAAGAAAGCCGTACGGTTTAGGTATTTTTGGGATTTTGGCTCTTTTGACCCGAGGGACCGTTCCAAGGTATATTTCGCGTTCTTTCATCATCGGGGATGCACAAATCATCAAAATTGGGGTGTCTACAGTTGCCCCTCTTCAACGCGGCTTAGTCACCATCATGATAGTGTAAGTCGTGTTTGAAGATTCGGACATCCCAATTTGACTAACTGTGCGAAAAACAGTAAAACAAGAAATTTGGTCGAGCTCGGGGCTTCCTACGTACCTCGTTTGTGAGGATCAGACCAATCGTAGTTCGGCGGGGCCGTTGTGGAAGTTGACACCTCATTTTTCAACGAGGGAAAAACGAACGATGTTTGCAAAGTGAGGGAAGATATTTTTGGAGGTTCGAGAACCGTTAAAACAATTCTGGAGGTTCGGAAACCGTTAAAAATAATTGCGGGAGGTTCAAAAAACTGTTAAAAACAATTCTTGAGGTTCGGAAACCGTTAAAAAATAATTTCGGGGACTCTGAAAGTCATTAAAATAAATTCGGTGGTTCGGAAACCGTTTAAAAATGATTTCAGGGACTCCGAAAGTCGTTAAAAATAATTCGGTGGTTCGGAAACCGTTTAAAAATAATTCTCGGGGGTGAGTACCGTGGAGGATTTCAAAAATTGGTAAATATTGTGGGAGATCTTGATTTGATAAATACCGGAAACATGGTTTTGGGTAAAGTGACGGGCATTTGTGAAAGTACGAGCAAATGGAGGGGCCAAAGTGTAATTTTTGGGAAGAGAAGGGCATGATACCGTACGGTGTAGAGATACACACCGCACGGTGCAGGTGAGGGAACCGCACGGTGCTAGCGGCTGTAAAACACGGTTTTTGTAACCGCCAAGCCATCCTCCGATTCCTTTGCTCCTTCGTTCGAAATTGTGATCAGTTATCTTCTTTTAGCAAAAATCGAGTCCTCCATTGTCTGAAATCTTCCTTTCCTTCTAAGTTTTCGATCGAAATCTTCATTTCTTGAAGTCATGGCAACATCCGGTGATAGTGAAGACCGATCGTCATCGTCCGGCGACGAACCTTCGTCCTTGGTCCGAAGAGAAGAGAGTACGGCAACTCAATCGACTGTGGGCGGCCCATTGCCGACTGAAATTGGTACGGCCATGACTGGTTCTAGGGGTATCGAGCACCGCATGGTGCCAATTGGGGAAGACAGATCCCGTACGGCGGATATGAGTGGCGATGGCTCTTGCATGGTCGAACCCAGTGGTGAGGGCCCACTTATGTCGGCTCCTAGTGGTGGTGCGGTGGCGATGGGCGAGACCCATGTTCCGGTTGGTAGTGGTGGTGGTCCGGCAGTCATGGGTGAAACTCCGGTGAGTAGTACTGTGCCTGATCAGACCGTGGGTAGTGGAGGTGATGCCATGCAAGGTGGTGAGAGTAGTTCCGGGCCTATGGAGGTTGACGTGCCGGACACGGGTATCCAGGTTTCTGAGGTAGAGATAGATATTGAAGGGGTGCACGTTTTGGTTGAGCAAAGACCCGTTGGGGAGGGTGTAGACACTGGTTCTCAGGAGAGCTTAGTTCCTGGTGACCTTTCGAGTGTTTCCCTGGTTGTGGAGGTACCGGTGAGAGGCGAGGGGTCATCGGTTGCTATCCCGGTGATCAGGAGTGACCTGGGAGAGGAGACGGTGACCGTCGAGGAGGCGCGGGCCTCGAGTAGCAGCGGCGAGGAGATGGAGGAGGTACACACTGAGGTGGCTGAGCACATTATGGTAGCTTCTCGGGTTTTCAGAGGTTTGGCTCAGTCACTGGGCACAGGGAGTGCTGTTGGTGGAGAGAGTTCTGACCCACCAGTTGTCCCTACTACAGTCGGTTCTTCCCGGACTCCAGGTTTTGGGTTGGCGGACACGCTGGAGGGAGTGAGAGACGAGGACTTGGCGCGGATTCTTCGGGAGGATCCGTCTTTTGCCGCTGTTTTGAGGGAGGAGAGAGTGCCGGAGCACGTTCAGGACGTGGTCCTGGAGGAGAGGCAGGGAGGAGTTGAGGCTACGGGAAAGCCTTTGTCCTTGGCGGCAGAGGTGGAGATAGCCGAGAGCAGCAGGGCCTAGTTTACTCCAGAGACTTACGTGCCACGGGTACACTTTTTTATACCGCTGGGGTGTGACGTGTACTCGCCGGTACACCTGTTTTACTGTGAGACGACTTTGCGGAGGGACCCGGAGACCCACATCTCGGCGCGTCCGCTGGTATGCATTTCAGTTATTGCATTTTGATCACTGTACTTGCTTTTCAATTCTGTATTTGCATGCTTCCATTGCTGTTACCTGAGAGACTTGTATTTGCTTTTTGAATCAGCGACACACCGCCCTGCCTGTGTACGGAGGTTCGTCAGACTCCCTTGAGCGTTTTGAGAGCTTGCCAGGGGCAGTGAGAGAGATAGTGGCGGGCACGGGCTTTCTGGAGTTTATTCGGCTTCTGACGCCGACGCGGGCGGACCACAGGTTGTTGAGAGCTTTAGTTGAGCATTGGTGGGACACCACCAACACGTTTCACTTGAGGTTTGCTGAGATGACCGTGACGCCACTGGACTTTTCGACGATCACTGGTCCGAGAGTCGGCGGGGAGCCGATACCATTTGACTCGGGGCTGTACAGGGACAGAGCGGCCATCAGGTACTTTCTGGGGAGAGAGGTTGGAGAGGGAGAGCCCATGGTGCGTTTTGACCACTTGCCGGTCATATGGGACCACGAGCCAGAGTCGTCGACCGAGGCGGCTCAGATGGCTAGAGCTTACTTGTTGTACTTGTTTGGTGTGTCCCTGTTTCAGAACAGGCGGTGTGGGGTTCACCTGGGTTGGCTCCCGGCACTAGCGGACTTGAGCAGGGTGTCTAGCTTGGACTTTGGAGGTGCTGCTTTGTGTACCCTTTACTACTTCTTGGGTTCTGCTAGCCGCGGCGAGGGGACGAGCCTCGGCGGCTTCTAGAGGGTGGTTGAGGTAAGATTTTACCTGCTTTCTTTTGCTTTCCAGTACTTTGAATATTTGCCATGTATATTGCTGCTTTTGTTTGCTGATAATGCCTTTAACCCTGCAGGTGTGGGCTTATGAGGTGCTGGGGATGTATCCGCCAGCCAACAGACATGACGATGAGGCAGTGATCCCCCGAGCGGCGAGGAGGGACCGAGGGCACCGGGGCACCGGCATACACGTGGGAAGGATAAATGACTTCCGCCGCTTCTTAGACCAGACCGACGGGAGTACGGTATGACTTTGCACCGCTTTCAAACTTGAGCTTTCTATTCTATGCTCGACTTTTTTTCTGATGAAGTCGAAATTCCTGGCAGGTGAAGTGGCATGTCTGGGACGATGTCCTGGACGAGTACTTGCAGAGGAGCAGAGAGGTGACACGGTGACGAGTACTGCTGGAGTCCCCGTACGGTTGGCAGTGGTACCTGGGAGAGAGGGTGCCTCGTCAGTCCTTTAGGTTGGAGCACTTCAGGATACCAGGGCGTATCCCCCCTGGCGTACAGCGGACTGACGAGTACACGCGGGCAGAGATAGAGAGATACACTGTGCTGGACACTGAGCTTCCTTTCAGCAATTCCTCAGACTGGGAGGCCTTTCTTACTGGGGACCTGGCTAGTTTCCTGGACGTGGAGACACTTATAGCAGCCATTGAGACTGCCTTGCCAGTGTTGAGGAGAGAGATAGAGGTTCAGACAGCTGGGGGAATGATGGGAGTGGTAGACGTCCCTTCAGTTGCACTTCTGCACGACCTTACTTCTGTTCAGGTGACCTGTGAAAGAAAGAAAATACAATTTAGTTTGCATTTCTTTTAAAGCATTATTTGGAATACCTATGTAACACTTTTCTCTTGTTTTGCAGATCCCTGCCAGCTGGGCGTCAGAGTCCTATCCGCTGATCCTGGATCTTGAGGCTTTAGTGCGCCGGCTGATGATTGGTGATGTTCCCGTAGTCCGCCCCCCGAGCTGAGCCGGGAGTGGTGATCCGAGAGGACAGAGCTGGCAGAGGCAGAGGTGCCAGAGGCGGTGGAGGAGCTCGCAGAGCTAGAGGTGGAGCTCGCGGCGGTGGCGGTGCTGAGAGAGGCAGTAGAGCCAGAGTCAGAGGTGGCGACAGAAGCCGAGGTGCCCGGGGGGCTGATAGAGGTAGTGGCGCAGGCAGGGCTGCGGGAGGAGCGAGCAGAGGAGTTGGACGTAGAGCTGGTCATAGCCCTTCTCCTGGCAGAGGGACTTCTCAGGAAATCCTTTTGCCTTGTTACTTGTGCTTTTTGTGCTTTCAAACTTGTGTATCAGCCTTGTATACTGATGAAAATTGCTCTGGTTGTGTAGAGTACTTCTCCACCTCCGAGGTCAGAGCTCAGGAGGGCGAGACGTACTGGAGGTGGCCCTGTAGCTCCTCCGTCTGACAGAGAGCTTCGAGGCCGCCAGTCTTCAGCTGAGAGACCGGGAGGAAGTTCATCGGGAGGTCTAGCTCCGCCGTCACGGTGGACGTTTAGGCAGGGAGAGACAGACAGTAGTGAGGACGAGGACACGGGTCCTGCTGAGTCGGAGGAGTTCAAACCACGGGTCCAGAAGCGGGCTCGTTCTTGAGTAGGTAGGTCAGGCTTGCGTGCCTGCTTTTGATTTTAGGGTGCCTGTTTGCCCGTTTTTTACATTTTATTTCCATGGATGCGGCTTGCGTGCCGTGGTAGTATTGATGATGATATTGGGCCTGTTTTGCTCCTGGTTATATGCACATTTTTATGATATGGATGGATGTTTACACATGGTTTTACAGAAATTCGCATTTTCATTATGTAAAATGACTTACATTAACAAAGACTTGAATCTAAAAACCAAATCTAGCACTGAGAGTGCGTGAGACACTGTGGGGAAATGTACGTATGGGAATTTTGAGATCGTGAGAGACATGTGAGTTGACTCGATAGATTTTGACACTTCTGGCTTTATGTAGGAAAACTAGAAAGAGAGTGAATTGAGCGGAATTTTAGAGTGTAAACGTCCCGAAACTTGATAATTTGGTTTGGTTAATTATGCACACCCCGGAAGAATGCCATAATGCTTGCAAGCCCATAAATTTTGAGCAAATCTTGAAAAGTTGCGATTTGGTGTGCCGAAACTTGGTTTTTTTTGGCAGGCCCGGGCCTTCCAAATGAACAGAAACTTGATGAATCCCGGAAATGTGCTTGGCATATGCTTCTTGAGTCCGAGAATGCATGATACATCCTTGCTTGCAGCGAATATCCCGAGAACTTGTAGAAAAAGTTGTGAAATTTTGCCCGAATCTCCGTATCCGGGGCTTTCGGCGTGTCCGTCTATCGAGACGTTCTTGAAAATGCCAAACAAATCCTCCACTAAGTCTTGGATACTTATTTGGAGTTGTATGTGCAAGAAAAGTGGCCAAAAGTAGCATGGAATGGGTCCCGGAGGGCCAAAGTGAAATTTTTTGGCCAAGAATAGCCACTGACACCGTTAACCATACGTCCTGAATTGCTCCATGCTGCTGTCCGTTTCTTGGATCCGGAAGTGCATGTGTTCCGCTTCGGCTTGCAAGAGCTATGCCCCACGGTGGAAGAGTTCCACGCGTACCTTGGAGGTTTCGACTTGGAGACACCTGTCATTCCTCTTCAGGGAGTGACCTATGCTGATGTACTGTCCTCAAAGCTGGGTTTGAGAAAAAATGCGGCAAAGTCTATGATCCAGGGAGGTGTGCTGAACATCCCGCGCTTGATCAATCAGTTCCGTCCTGAAGGTTTTACTTTGTGTCTTGTGATCTTAGCGGCATTCTTGATTGTCCGTTCAGATCATCAGGCAAGTGTTGCATTGGTGGGAGTGGCCAGGCAGATTGAGGAGCGTAAGGATGTAGCTCCAATGGTTTTGGTTGAAACTTTGATGGGCTTGGATGGAGTCCATGCTGGGCGGACCAATGTTTTTGAAGGAAGTGCTTTGCTCCTACATGTAGGCTTCTCACTCAGCTCTCCTTTTTCTGGTTTTGCACTTGTTCTCATTTTACCTCAACGCTTGGGTTTAGGCTTTCTATGGTTCCTTACTTGTCTTTTCTCTCATGTAGATTTGGATGTATGACAAGGCTGCTCTTCTGGAGGCAGTGCCGCGAAACAGGGTGCATGAAACACAGGGTTTTGTTCAGAGGGATTACCGGGAGTTTCACAGGAGTGTCCCAGGTTGGGTTCAGGTACTTTCTCAGCTGAAAGAGGATACGATTTCTTGGCGTCTGAACTGGTTGACTCGTCCTACCATGACAATGAGCAACATGGGACGTCATCGAGTAGTGCTGGCAGGTCTGACCTGTTGGACTTTTTATATTCCATACCGCATTCTCCGACAGCTCGGAGTTAGCCAAGCAATTCCGTCTGCCTATCCTGAAGACTTTGTTGTGCCCAATTTTAACCATGCAGCAATCCAGGCCTATCAGCGTGCTTGGAGAGAGCGTGCAACTGTTCCCAGAGATCAGTATTCCAGCATTGTGCTTCCAGGGCGTTACAAAAGATGGTTAACACAAGAGATTGCAGCAAGAGAGAATGGGAATCAAATGTGACTTTTGCTTTAGTCTTAATGTACCCGAAATAAATTGCTGACCCATGACATGTTTTCATGTGGGTCGAAGCTTTGCTTTTGTTGTGTTTTGAAAGATTCATGCTCAGCCATGTAATCGAAGAAATTAGTTTGAATAAAAATGAACTTATGAAAATTCTCTGCTTGGATTCTCATTGATTGTGATTGTAAGCGCGAATGACGGCTGTGAATAAACTCAAGAGATGTTTCAAAAGATTGTGACCGATCCTCAATGTGAGGATGCCTACGTATCCTTAAGAAAGGAATCAGGTCATGACGTAGTTCATACCTGAAATTGTTGGTTAGGGTTCACTCGAGTATTTTCCCTCTCATTTTGCGCTCTAAATTTTGCCTAGTACCGCCCTTTCAGGTTTTTGGTCTAGCGAGCTTTCAATTGATTTTGTCTTGAATTTTGCCTAAGCCGCCCAATGTGGGTTTTCGACCTAACAGACTTGCTCTAATTTTTGCCTGGCACTGCCCGCCCTTGCGGTTTTCAGTCCAGCGAGCTTCTCTCAGGGGTAGTATCTCTTGAGTTGATCCATGTTGACCAATGTAGAGAATTCGTTACCGTTAAGATCGATGAGCTGAGTTGCGCTTCCAGATAGAATTTTCTTGATGATGTATGGCCCTGCCCATTTTGGCCGAAATTTCCCACGCGGATCGAAAACTGGAGCCCGAATCTCCTTCAGAACCATGTCCCCTTCTTGCAAATTCCTGGATTTGACTTTCTTGTTGAAAGCGCGTGCAATTCGGCGCTGATACCCCTGAATGTGATACAAGGCTCTGAGCCTCCTCTCATCGAACAACATGAGTTCTTCAAACCTTGCGCTTTGCCAATCAGCTTCTTCGATGTCTAACTCTATCATGACCCGCAGAGATGGTACTTCAAGCTCGATAGGGAGAACGGCTTCCATACCGTAAACCAAAGAATAGGGTGTTGCCCCTGTCGGAGTACGGATAGATGTCTGGTATCCCCAAAGTGCTAACGACAGCTGCTCGTGCCCGTTCTTTGCAGACTGAATTGTTCTTTCCAGTATTGACTTGATGGTTTTGTTGGCAGCTTCCACAGCTCCGTTGGTTTGCGGCCGGTAGACGGTCGACTTGTGGGCCTGAATCCCAAAATCTTCGAGAACTTCCGCAGCTCTTCCTTTGAAGTGAACGCCATTGTCAGACACAAATGCGTGAGGCACGCCATACCGGTAGATGATGTTTTGCTTGATGAAATGAGCGACTTGAACCGCTGCAAGGGTTGTGTATGAGGCGGCCTCAACCCACTTGGTGAAGTAGTCGATGGCGACTAGAATGAACTTGTTCCCGTTTGAAGCAGCTGGGGTAATCTTACCGATGACATCGATGCCCCAGGTTGAGAAAGGCCAGGGTGAAGTCATGGAATGCAGCTCCGATGGCGGTATGTGCATGAGATTGGCATGAATCTGGCATTTGTGGCATCTTCGCACATATTCGATGCACTCGGTTTCCATTGTAGACCAGTAGTACCCTTGTCGCAAGACTTTCTTGGCAAGCATTGTCCCGTTCATGTGAGGGCCACAGACTCCGTCGTGGATTTCTTCCATAATTCTGGTTGCTTTTTCGCCGTTTACACAGAGCTTATGCATTCCGCAGTGGGATCTTCGGTACAGTCTGCCCCCGCAGATAATGTAGTGAGATGCTAGCTTTCGGAGAGCTATCTGGTCCTTTCTGTCGGTTTTAGCCGGGTATTCGCCTTTTTCAACGAAGTTCCAGATATCGTGGTACCAAGGAAGACCATCGTCAGGCTCATCAATAGCCATGACGTGTTCGTAAACGGGCTTGTCCCTTTGCTCAATCATGATTGGTCGGAGTTTGACTCCGTTGGGTATCTCTACCATGGAGGCTAATGTTGCCAAAGCATCGGCAAAGCAGTTGTTCAACCGAGGCACATGTGTGAAGGTGACTACCTGAAATTGTGGAATCAGATCGTCGAGGTCCTTATGGTAAGGCTTCAACTTGTCTTCCTTGACTTTCCAGTCGCCGTTTGCTTGTGAAACTACCAGGTTAGAATCTCCGTTCACTTCCAACCTTTCGACACCGATTTCGAGGGCAGCTTCCATCCCTACGATGCAGGCCTCGTATTCTGACCGATTGTTGGTGACCTCGAAGTTTAATTTGAATGCAAGAGGGATATGTGATCCTTCTGGGGAAATGAGCAGAACTCCAATCCCGAACCCTTTCTGGTTGGCGGCTCCGTCAAAATATAACAACCATACATCATTGGTTGTTGTCATAACATTCTCATCGGGGAACTCGAACTTCACGTCTTCTGGACCTTCTACCGGATGATCGGCCAGAAATTCAGCGACGGCCCTCCCTTTTACGGACTTTCGGGTCACGTACTTGATGTCAAATTCTGCTAGTAAGAGCAACCAGCGTGCCAACTTACCAGTAAGAGCCGGCTTCTCAAACAGGTATTTGAGAGGGTCCATTCGAGAAATCAGCCTCACTGAGTAGGCCAACATGTAGTGTCTTAGCTTCTTGGAAGCCCAAATCAAAGCCCAACAAACTTTTTCCAGAGGAGTGTACTGTTCTTCGCACCCTAACATCTTCTTGCTGATGTAGTAAACTGCTTTCTCACTTCCACCTTCGCCTTCTTGCGCGAGCATGCATCCCATGGCTGATGGGGCAACGGATAAGTACATGATGAGAGGTTGCTCCGGTGTTGGTGGCATGAGTACTGGAGGGTTCTGAAGATAGCTTTTGATGGCTTCGAAAGCTTGCTGGCATTTGTCGTCCCATTTGAATGGCATGCCCTTCTTGAGTAGTTGAAACATCGGCTTGCAAGTTGAGGTCAACTTGGTGATGAATCTGCTAATGAATTGAATTTTCCCGAGAAAACTTCGCACCTCATTTTCCGTCTGAGGTGGTTCCATCTCGAGAATAGCCTTGATCTTGGAAGGATCTATCTCAATGCCTCGCGTGGTGATCATGAATCCCAACATCTTTCCAGCTGTAACTCCAAATGTACACTTCTCAGGATTGAGACGCAACCGGTACTTTTGAATCCTTTCAAAGAATTTTCTGAGCGCGGGTAAGTGCCCTTCTCTTTCCTTGGCTTTGACGATCATGTCATCGACATAGACCTCAACTTCTTTGTGAATCATGTCATGTAATAACGTTGTGGCTGCCCTCTGATAGGTTGACCCGGCATTTTTCAATCCAAAGGGCATGACCCTGTAACAATAAGTGCCCCACTCCGTGGTGAAAGTAGTCTTCTCGCAGTCTTCGGGAGCCATGAGAATCTGGTTGTATATGGAGAAACCATCCATGAAAGAAAGGAGTGCGTGTCCGGCAGTGTTGTCCACAAGTATGTCTATGTGTGGCAATGGGAAATCGTCTTTAGGACTGACCTTGTTTAGATCCCTGAAGTCTACACAGACCCGAATTTTTCCGTTCTTCTTGGGAACCGGAACAATGTTTGCAACCCACTGAGGGTATTCTGTTACCATTAGGAACCTGGCGTCTATCTGCCTCTGAATTTCCTTCTTGATTTCTAGCACCCAATCTGGCCTCATTTTCCTCAGCTTCTGCTTGACAGGCTTTGCATCTGGATAAAGCGGGATTCGATGCTCCACAATTTCGGGGTCGATACTAGGCATATCGGCGTGTGACCATGCAAAAACGTCCATGAATTCTTTCAAGAGATCCGAGTGGGCTTTGAACTCTTCAGGAGATAATCCGGAACCAATTTGAACCATTCGCGGATCGTTTACATTTTTCAAGTTTATAGAAACGTTTTCTTCTTTTAGAGGCTGAGCATGCCTTTCTTCTTCCCTTTTGATTAGAGATCGAAGTTCTTCCGGAATTTCTTCCTCGAATTCGATCCCCTCATCGTCGGGGTCAACACAATTTATTTCGGACATAGCAAGATAAGCAAAGTCTATTTCAATGATAGCAAATGCGGGGGCCCCAGGGGCGTGATACATGAGAGTGGACTCAAACTGGAAAGAAAAGTGGTGACGTGGGGGAATAACAGATACATGCTTCGGTTCAGACTCAGACTCGGAGTCAGTGCTAAACTCAGTGCTAGACTCAAATTCAGTGCTAATGTAAGTGATTCTAGGTACAAAAGTGCAATTTTTATAAACACCATTGGCGTCCACAATGAGTGTACTAAGAGCATCCTGGCTCAGCATCATCAGCTCTACCTCCTCGGCAAGCTCCAAATCAGGTTTTAAATCATACAGCATCGCAGCAGGCCCGCCTTCTCCTGTACCTATCAGGCTTTCCTCCCTGAACAGCGATTGGAGATTCCCTGAGTCAAGAGTTTCGATCCAGTCAACTTGGAGTGCCTTAACCAGTTATTCCCTCTTTTCGGCTTTATCGTCACTGTCCCAAGTGTCGTTTGCAAAGATCTCAAACCCTGGAAGCTTGGTCTTTGTTTCCATATCCCAGAATGGCTCGGGTTCCCCCTGGTAGATAGCTTCTGGAGCTTTCACAAATTGAATGGGCTTTTTCTTAGTACCCTTCTGCACCTTCTTTCCCTTCTTTGATTCGTTGTCAGCAGATTCATAACCGAGACCGAAGCGGTGGTTATTCATCAAAAACTTGGGGAATTCAGCCATCCCCTGGTTATTCAGACCTAACCCCAAGCTGGGTAGGTACTCCATTTTTCTCATCATCTCTAGAGCAGTAGAGCTCATCGAGAAGTTTTCATCCATTTTGACGGTAAGAACGGATCCAGAAGTGTCGAAGGAGAAACCACCGAGGGTGACGTCTTCTTCTCCGTGAACAATCTCTAGCAATGGTGCGTTGTCGGGGACATGGGGACGGACCCCTGAATCTCCGTGAATAGTTAAAGTTCCCGTAGCCAGTCCAAGCTGGACTTTCTGGTGTAGGGAAGAAGGTACGGCCATGATATCTGATCGATGGAGCCAAGGCCTGCCTAGCAGCAGGTTAAAAGATGATGGAATGTCGAGCACATGGAACTCGATGTCTGTTTTGAAGTTTTCAATGATTACTTCAATCTGGATGATTCCAGCCACATCTCTGCGCGTGTTGTCATATGCGCGCACGCCGAGGCTGGATGCCTGAAAGTCTTTGTTCTTGAAACCAAGACAGTAGGTTGTCCGCAGGGGACACACATTTAGTGCGGATCCGTTGTCGAGCAGGACGACTGGGACCCATTTTCCCATGCATTTCAGAGTGATGTGCAGGGGTTTGCTGTGACCGGCTCCCTCTGGGGGTAAATCCTTTTCAGTGAAGGTGACAACGTGCTTGGCACTAGCAGGGGTAAGCAGGGCTACCATGGTTTTTGGAGGGATATCTGGTGGTACCTCCATGTTGGATAGAGTTTTGATCAGTTTCTGACGATGTTCTCTGGATGAGGAGAGTAATCCCCAGATTGAGACTGATGCTGGAGTTCTTTCAAGCTGCTTTTGGACTAGTTCTTCCGCGGTTGCTCGGTTCCTTTGAGGTGGCTGAGTAGTGACTTCGGGTTCAACCGGAGTCGAGTTTTCCTGAACGGGCTCGTCCCAAATGAATTCCTCTGGCCGAATTCTGTGTGGAATGTTTCCCTGAAGATTGGCTGGTTGATAGATTCGACCGCTTCTCGTCACCCTGTTGACGGTGTCTTCCCAAAGTTGCTGGTTTTCACCCCAGAAATCTGCAAATCCTTCACCGATTTTGCGCTTACCCGCCCTGATGGCTTCCCTTTTCTGTTCATGAGTATGATCTTCAGACCATAAGTCAATCAAACTGTCTGGAGTTTTCTGACTGTTGATCTTAACTGTTTCCAGTTTCGCTTGCAGATCGGCTATCTCTGAATCTGTCCAGAAAGACTGGTCAAGCGTGGATTTATTGACTGTCCACACTTCGTCGCTGCCGACTCGGATGTCAACAACTTCATCTTTGTTTTGCGTGGTTGTCTGTGGACCAGTGCTGAGAACTGATATGTGGGAGTTATGCAAAAAGGGCGCGGATGGTCGCGGTAGAGACTCACCGATGATGTATGCTTGGGGAAGCCAATCTTGATCACTGAAGACGGTCTCGATGGCTTGAGGAAGTTGGGACAGCGAGGAGCTGTTTGAGAGGTCGTGCTGGACCTCCTCGCTTCTAGAGCTGAGATGATCTTCAGATTCCCTAAACAAGGTTGGGAGTGAAACTGTATCCAAAGGGTCAGCACAGGTTGCTGCTTTTTTGACTTGACTGATACCGAAGCTTTCCGGTATATGAACAGATGGCCTGTCGTATAATTCTGAGACAATGTACTGGCTCGGGTCCCAAGAGACTAGCAAAGGGTCTTGTATCCAAATCAAAAATGCTTGCTGGGAATCTTCCCATTCCTAGTCGCTCATGGCCCATTCTCCTTGTTCTGCAAGGTCACCCCATTTGAGTTTGGGCTCCCGTTCAAAATTTCCAATGGCATGGATTTCCAGATTTTCCGGTATTGGGACAAAGGGTCTTGATTTTGTGACTGGCACAATGTACAAGCTGGGATTGAACTGATGAAGGTCTGGGCCTTTTAAAGTGGAGCTGAAAGATATCTGGTTGATTTGGATATTCTGTTTGTGGTCAGGCAAAGGATTGGAAATAGTATTGGGCTTTTGCTTGGGAATTGGAATGGTTCCGTCATCAACAAGGTCTTGGACTATGTGTTTGAGACGGATACAGTTGTTGGTATGATGGCCTGGCTTTTGGTGGTAGGCGCAGTAGACATTGGGATTGAGGTTTGAGGAAATCACCTTGGGTGGATCAAGAGGCTTGATGGCATTTTTCTCAAGGAGCTCTTTATAGACTGTGGTAAGAGGGAAAGGGAATTGGTAGAATTCTCTTTTTGGCTGGGATGTATTTTGGAGAGGCCGTGGCTGGGTGGCTATTTGGTTAACTGGCTCGGTTTTGACCGGTCTAGGATTGGAGGAATTGGCTTGAGTTTGGTGATAGGTATTGGGTCCGAACAGGGTATTGCTGTTACCGGAGTAAACTCGTTTAGGCCGAGAAGCTGACTCACCTTTGTCAAATATGCCAGTGCGAATTGCGTCTTCAACAGCAAGGCCGGCTTCATAAAAGGTTTTGAAGTCGGCGGAGGTCTGAAAGACCACCAAGTGTTTTGCAAAGTCCGGTTCCAAGTTCCGGGTGATAATCCTCATCTGTTCTTTCTCTGAGGGTCTATCTATCATCTGGGAAGCTTTCCCCCTCTAGCGTTTGACAAAGTCGGCAAAAGACTCGTTCTTTCCCATCTTTGTGGATTCCAATTCCCGAATGGTCATTTACAGCTGGATGTTGTAGTTGTATTGAGCCACAAAGGCTGCCCCAATATCTTCCCAAGTCTTCTTCTTGGAATTGTCCAAGTTCAGAAACCAACGGAGTGCGGGCCCCGTCAGAGTTTGCTGGAACATCTGAGCCATGGCATTTTTCTCCACATCATACATGGATAAGGTACCCACGTATGTTTGCAAGTGTGCTTTCGGATCGCCACTTCCATCAAACTTGTCCCAGTCAATTTGTTTGAACATGTCAGGCAGCTTGGCATCTGGGAACAGGCAGAGTTTTTCCATGTCAATGCCCGTAGCTGCAATCTTTTCCTGCTTCTGGACTGATTCCTCCAATTTGGCTACCTTAGCCATCATAGCTTCCATCCTTGAATTTGACGATTCTCCAGATAGACGGGAGGCCACATCTTGAATCATGATCATCATCTGAGCCATTTGCTGGCTGTTGGTGGCTCGCTGATCTTCCAAGGCTTCTTTGAGAATCTGAACCTCGGTCTTCTCTGACTGTTCTGTAGTCTTGGCCATAACTGGAAGGCTAGTTGACTGTTCTGCTCTTGACTCAGTTCGAATTAATCGCTGTTGGGGAGTTTGAGCCTAACCAGGTGCAGGAGTGTTCTTGTTTTTGCCAATGGTTATGTACTGATGGTATGAACAGATTAAATTAAATGATGTTGTACATGCGACCTATTTACATGAATGAAATGTTATGCATGATGCAGGATTGCCCCGAAAATTTCTGATTCTGCTGAATATGTTCAAGATTTTGAAAACAACGGCCGGACCGTGGTTGCCTACGTATCCCCGTGGAGAGGAATCAGGCCGTAACGTAGTTCGGGACTGCAATTTTAGGCTTTGAAGTTTTTGAAGAAAAATATGTCTTTTTTTTTTCTTCATTGAAGTGGCACCGCGGGGGTGGTACAAAAGAGTTCCGGTAGACGGAAAAAGCGTCACTGCAGGAGTGATACAAAAGAGTTCTGGTAGACGGAACAACAGACTCGATAAGCAAAGTACTGGCTATTACAGACACGATAATTAGCCAATACTGAAAACAATAACAGACTCGATAAGCAACTGCAACAGATAGCATTCAAACTGGGCAACTGATGCTGGCTTTATTCCAAAAGGCCCTGGATGGCTTGATAAGATCCGGTGGCTGGCACACTTTCATTTGTTCAGATTGCAATTTCATGGGATAGGATGAGTTGGAGTAACTGGGCTGGATGGTGAACTGGCTTCACCAACTTTCTTCTTCCCTTTGCGGGCCCTAACTTCTTCTTCCTCTTGCTGTTTCTCGGCATACTGTTCTTCAAGCTATTTTGGTGACATGTCGTCGTTGTTTCGGAGGCATTCTTCATAGCATTCATCACAGTCACAAACATCCCAGTATTTGTGACCAGTGACTGGGTCAGCAAAGTAGTACACAGGTTTTCCCTCCTCGTCGAGGTATTTGACTGGAGTCATGACACTGAAGTCGCCGTCTTCTTCATACATGACAGTGATCTTGTCTGGAAGCACTCTTGGACTGCTATCTGGGGTGACGTAGAATTTCCAGCCTGAGTGGCTGTCAATTTCATCCCACTGGTTGGGTACATCTGATGGCTTGAGTTCCGGGACTGGATCAACCCGTTTGTAGAGCTTTTCACCCTCAGGGGTCTTCAGTTCAGGCTTGCATTCCTCCACAACCCAGGTAGGAGCGTTGTGGTGAGTGGTGAAGGTAGACTTGAGTCTTTTGTTGCTTGACTGGCTAGCCATTGTTCTGATAAAAGAGTACTGATTTTACTTTTGGAAAAAGGCAGGGCCTAATTGCAGTGATTTTGAAAAAACAGGGTTTGAAAATGTTCAGCATAATCAGAGATTGTTGGGGCAATCTCCAGGTGAGTGAAGTGATAGCCTAGGGCGAAACTAATATGAGTATGCATGCGAAATGATGAGCAGTATATACAAAAGCAGTAAGCGAGTAGCATGATATGTGCAAAAAGCGGTAAACAGGTAGCATGCTGACAGGATATGGAAGAACAGTAAAACAAGTAGCAGGATATATCAGATAATCCTACCCTGTGGGTCCTGTCCTAGTTTGGAAAGTTCTATGGCTATCTATATGCAGAGGCTGGTTTTGGTTTGAGGGGGTTCCCCAGACTAGAGCCAATATTTGCCTCCCCTTTGCACAGGATACTGACGTGGCAAGGGTAATAACGACAGGCTGACTCATCATCGTCCGAGGTTTGCCGAGAATCCTGGGATGTCCTAACACCAGCAAGCCGGGTAGGGTAACCAGGATGCAGCGGCGGGGCTAGTAACCATGCACGTGCAATGCAAAAGTTTAAGAATAAAATCTTTTTCAAAAATCCCACAAATATTTTTCAAGTTTGGCTCGCTTTTTAAATTAATCAAAACCTTGAAATTTTACTCAGGCAAACAACCGGGAAAGCTCCAGTCCGGATTGATCGGGCTCTCACCCTGACATCATTCCTTTCTTTGACAGCGCGAAGCATGTACATTGTGTCAAGCTTTCAAGGGTTGTTTTTACAAGTGTAAAATGTCAAAATAAAGATTAATTTCAAAAATATCGATCCCCAGCGGAGTCGCCATTTTGTGGACGGTCGGAAAAACCGGCCCACGCTTTTGTGGTTGGAGAAGAAAAGAGGTGAATTATGGGGAAAAGAAAAAAAATTAGAGTCGCCACCCCGGGTTTTATTTTTAGAAAATGTCAGGTACCCGAGGAACCGTTTAGAAAAATAATGACTCTTTTTGTGCCGCTGAAAAAGGGGTCTGGTCTGCGAAATAGAGATTTGGGTTCGGGAGCCAGGTTACCCGCAGGGAAGGTTTTCTTTGAAAAATGCACCCCGCGTGCCCGGAACTTTCCGGTCTTTACTAAATATTTGTGGGATTTCTCTGAAAAGAATTTATTGAAAGCTTTATTCACGTAAACAGTTTATGAATAAA
>JAXBDA010007383.1:0-17748 GCA_036023075.1 Gaultheria prostrata
TTATGGAACGAGCCTAATATTGAGGTTCAAGTTCAGTTCGTTTAGTAGACGAATCGAACTCGAACGAGCTCTTACCGAACCGAGCCTCGAATAGTTCGCGAACGGCCCAGTTCATTTACAGCCCTAACCACACATGCACCCCCAACATTGTTTTCTCCTCCTAAGAAATGTAGGCCACGTAATTCCTATATTGCTGTTTTGGTATTTTTCTTCATCCTTCCTGAATTTTTGGTAGATTCACCATAATTTTTTTGGATTGACCGTTCATCCCGAGGGAAGCCTAAAAAGCTTGAAACAGCTGCCTGTTAAATGAGCATTTTTCAAATTCCTTTTTCCATATTTTTCCCATACCTCTCATTGAGCCGAACAATTGCTCCAAAAAAATTTCACACGAAACAAAAAGATCGCAAAAAGCAAATAATAGCTTTATAAAATATTAATTTAGGACAAACGCCACCTTAGCCATACATGACTTGTGAGACTAGTGGAAGAAGGATTACGTTAGCAAATTATATATATGTATAGTATTGGGATCCTTGTATGTCCCTTCGAGAACCATTTCAAAACCACTCACATATTAAAAGGTTATTGACAAGATTTTCATATGTAAGCCATCAGATTACAAAAAATAGTGTGATTGGATTCAAGGGGGCGATTTCGGGGGAACCTAATCTCCATTCTCCTAAACTATTTTTGGTCTTTCTGAATTTTTGTTACGCTCGCTCTCGATGAGGCATCAAATAAAAAATTATGACACCAAATGCAGGAAAAAAAAAAGTACCAAAAAACTGTGTTTTTGTATAAAGCGCGACTTAGAGCATCTACATTTGAGGTTTTAAAGCAATTTTAGTGTCAGATTTTTATGATACAAATCAGTTAGGGCATTTTTTGTGCACTTTGTTGCTCCATTTGATCACTTTAGAGGGGTTTTTTGTGGTACACATTTGTATCGGATGCTAAACCCATGCTGGGTTTGGCTTGTACGGTAGCCAACTCTAAAGAAGAGAGAGATAGAGTGAAAGGGGGAGAGAGGTACTGACAAGGCAGCAAAAAGCGCCGGAGAGAGAGAGAGTAGAGGAGAGAGAGAAGAGAGAGAAAAGAGAGAAAGGGATAATAAATGTAAAGAGGGTCCCACTACAATTCTTTTTTTAACTTTAATACACACTAAAAACACTCCAAACAATATCAAATGGAGCCCTTTTTCACTTTCTACCTAACAATTCTTTAACAAACAATTTTTGGGATCCATTTTTTTACACTTTTTGTCATATAACTAACATTTTTGGAGAACCCCAAATGTGGATGCTCTTAGGGCGTGTTCAGGGGTGTTTCGCTAGGAGAGTTTTTTGATTTTTTGGCTTTTCACGACTTTTTTTCACGACTTTTTATGTGATGTATTGTGAGAGAGTGACTGCCTCAATTTTAGAAATAAACTGGTTTTTTGGTTTGTTTGAATTAGCAGAATAGGGCCTTATTTTCAACCTTCCGATCACATTTTTTACTTTTCCGGTTGCTTCGGTCGACTAATTAATTCCAAAAAACGACGAAAAACCGAATAAAAAAATATTGGAAAGAAAAAAATACGGAAAAATTTACGGAACGGAAATTTAGCAGAATGGGGAAAATTACAGTAATGCAATGGTTTTGCAGTTTAATCCAATGCACAAATTTATATAAAGATACTAGAGTTTTGGAATGAGTACTGACTACTGAGTGACTGACCGAACCAGGAGTGAAGGACGCAATATAGCTGCCTGTGGCGTTCTTCATGCGGCTACGCATGTAAGGGTCGCAAGACAAGTAGAGATTTTTCAGCAGAACCGATTTCGAACCTTCTGGTACGTTGAGTCGAATCTTACTTGTTCGCAATTCGAAATCTGACTCTTTTGGGTAACCACTCACGTAGTCCCTGAAGATCACCTGCTTGTTGCTCACCTCCATAGAAACAAACACCCTCTCGCTCTAGAGTCTAGACTAGATTCCCCTCTCTTTCTTCTTTCTCTCTCTGTCTCAAAATGAGAATGTGGAGAATAAGGCGATGATATCGATGGAAAAATTGGGTCTGTGTATGTGTGTGTATTTAAAGGGGTGTGTGGATGAATGTGATTCATAGACTGGGGCGAGATGGAAAATGGAGAGGTGAACCGTGAAACAAGCGGATGGAAAATGGAAAATGGGTTTTGATTCTTTTGAAACAGCTGGTATTAAACTGACTAGATTCAAGGCCTTGTGCCCAGCACGATTTTTATGCCCGTGTATTTTTATGAGTCCGTAATTAACCAAACACCCAATTTCAAAACTCCCTCTTTTATAAGTCAAAACAAACTCTAGGAACTCAAATGCGTAAGCAACAAACTCTAGGGACTCATAAGTCAAACAAACTCTAGGGACTCAAATGCGTAAGCAACAAACTCTAGGGACTCAAATGCGCAAAGCAACAAACTCTAGGGACTCAAATCCGTAATTAAACCAAAACCCAATTTCAAAAACTCTCTCTTTTGTAAGTCCCCTTGGGGGGGATAACAACATATACTACACTTGATCTTAGCCAAAGACCGAGAAAGGTATGAACGGCTAGTAATCGAGGAATGGATTTGTGCTGATTTCGATTTATTTCAATTGGAGCCATCTTGCATTGGTCAATTTCCATGTATGCAAAGGTGCCTAACGTTCATATTACTCCCTCCGTCCAACAAGGGAACCAGATCCTCTGTTCCCAAATTTTCATGTGCTTCTGTTGTAAGGGATTTTGGACCGTTTAATCACTCACAAATTAACAAAACTCACAATCCAACGGCCCAAAACCTCTTGCAACAGCGGCACATAGAAAATTTAGGAATCGATGTGTGTATTTAAAGGGGTGTGTGGATGAATGTGAATTAGAGGGTGGGTCGATGTGGAAAATGGAGGGGTGAAACACGCGAGAGGAAGGGGGAATCGTTCTGGGATTTTGAACGGCTAGTACTGTCAAGGAATGGATTTGTGCTGATTTGGATATATGAAAAGGTGCCTAGCGTTCCTATTAGTATTACTAGTGTTGAAATCCCGTGCTTCGCACAGTGTTTTTTTTCCTCATTGCAATAATGCTAAATTTGTTCGATGAATTTTACTATGCACAGTAATGATACTGGCATCATTCCATGTAAAAGGAAGGGGCTGAGAAAGGACTAATTAACATTGCAGTACCGCGGTAACATGGATAATCAATCGAACCTTGCTATTTGCACAGATTGGAGAGTACCGACCATGTAAAAATGGTCTCGGGGACTCACTTGTGGGTTTTATGGCGTGATTTTGGATTGAGCACTTAGGGCCGTCCGATTGCATTGATTCCCTTGTGGGGCCCCTCGAAATTAGATTTTGAGATGATTGAACGAATCGGATCGTTTGTGTGTGACCCACAAGTGAGTCCCCGAGACCATCTGTACATGGTCTGTATAAGGATGGTCGGTCCCCATAGGTTTACCCTAATCAATATTAGTCTTTGACTCATCATCTAACATTGATGTTTTGATCGAACCTTTGATGCTTATCTCTCTGGCTCTTGATCAAGTTCCCAATCCCAAACTTAATTGACTTGAATTTTGTCTTTCATGGGTTTTGTTTGGATTGAAAGCCTACGTAGTTTTGGGAAAGGAGCACGTGAAGTGCTTGGGAATCCCACCTGAAGTGCTTGGAACTATGGAAATCCAATTGATCAATTTACAGAATTATCCTTATTCCAAAACGCCATTAGGTAACCAAAAACGAACCAAATAGGAGGGGCAAAGTTGTCCACCGATGATCAATTCAATAATGCTAAATTTGTTCGATGAATTTTACTATGCACAGTAATGATACTGGCATCATTCCATCTAAAAGGAAGGGGCTGAGAAAGGACTAATCAACATTGCAGTACCGCGGTAACATGGATAATCAATCGAACCTTGCTATTTGCACAGATTGGAGAGTACTGACCTTGTAAAGATGGTCTCGGGGACTCATTTGTGGGGTTTATGGCGTGATTTTGAATCGAGCACTTAGGGCCGTCCGATTGCATTGATTCCCTTGTGGGGCCCCTCGAAATTAGATTTTGAGATGATTGAACGAATCGGATCGTTTGTGTGTGACACACAGGTGAGTCCCCGAGACCAACTGTACATGGTCTGTATAAGGATGGTCGGTCCCCATAGGTTTACCTTAATCAATATTAGTCTTTGACTCATCATTTAACATTGATGTTTTGATCGAACCTTTGATGCTTATCTCTCCGGCTCTAGATCAAGTTCCCAATCCCAAACTTAATTGACTTGAATTTTTTCTTTCATGGGTTTTGTTTGGATTGAAAGCCTACGTAGTTTTGGGAAAGGAGCACGTGAAGTTGCTTACGTCCGTCAATTGCGCTGTTGAAAAGGTAGCCCGAAGCGTAGGGCTCATGTAGGTAGTAGCATAGTAACCCGGCATAGCCGGAGTCGATTTCCAGAAGGACCGAATGGGATTGGCATGAGTTTGATGTGCGCTGAGATTGTGGCGTTAAGACGGCCAACTCTTTTAGAGTGAATTTGTTTGGTGGAATCTCTCTTTACCTCCTAACTTGATTAAAATGGAATTTGACTAGAAAATTAATGGAGGCTTGGCTAGGGGTTCAAACCTCCCATGACTTAGCTTATTTCATGTTTCTCAACGAGAGCTCAAATGAGAGTCGATGTACATCGCTCACATTTGGAGTATTTGACAATGAAAATCAAGTTTGACATAAGATGGGGTTTGGTAATGGAAAACAATCTTTGAGGAATTTTATCAAACATCTAGAGTGTCATGGTTCTAAGCATTGGGTGTGCCAAGCTTTTGTCTACACCCAATCAAAGAAATAAACAACTCTACATTTTGATCATAAAAGAGAGAAAGTTATTCATTCACGAACTCATATTTAGCACAAAATATTGAGAAATCATGAAATACTCTATGCCATGGGGTAGAAATCACCCCATGCCAAACCAATTAAACTACTCACACATGGTGAAGGAAAGCAATAAGGAAAAATGTGGAGAAATGAAATTCATGACGAAAATGAAAATAAACTTGAGATTTATATAGATTTAAGAGAGTACTACAACTTTAATGAAGTAGAAAAGCCTCCAATCTAGAGAGAAGTGAGAGCAAAAGTGCAAAAAGACTAAAAGGGAGGTAGAGAGAGAAAGTACAAGTCAGGATCCCCTAAAATCTGACATAAAGTGGTATTTATAGGGCCCCAAGAAAGTACAGAAAATCTGTCTTAAATCTTCCTGGAGAAGCTGGGTATTGATACACCAGATTTTGGGTATTGATACCTAGATGGTCTGAATTTTCCTTTGTTTACTGAGAAGGATGGGTATTGATACCCCAGTTTCTGGGTATTGATACCATCATGAGTTTGCTGAAAAGGCTGGGTATTGATACCCCAGATTCTGGGTATTGATACCCAGAGGGTCTAACTCTTGGTTGTCTTTTCCGGCCTTCTCTTGAACGTTGGTTGCTTTGAGCCTTCCTCCAATGACTTGAAAACCTCAATTTGGACTTGGGAAGGATTCATCTCGGCCTTGAATGTATTTGGGTGCCTCCGGGTACTTCCGAGGATTCTTGCGAGCTCCCGGATACGTTGTTTGCTTTTTTTTACCTAATTTCACCCAAAAATACCCTTGCACGCAATGTTAACTAAAAACAAGGATTATATGCATGCAAGTGTGACAAAATGAGAGATATAGGCACCCACGTATGCAATGTTGGGTGCCTAATCACAAATGCTTAGGAATCCCACCTGAAGTGCTTGGAACTATGGAAATCCAATTGATCAATTTACAGATTTATCCTTATTCCAAATATCCAATAGGTAACCAAAAACAAACCAAATAGGAGGGGCAAAGTTGTCCACCGATGATCAATTCAGACACCAAATTAGAGCCCAATTTTACTGTTCATACATCTATTGCTTCTTATTATATAGTGTAGAAAAGATAGGGTAAATTTCATTGAACTGCCGTGAGGTTTGTGACAATTACAGAGACCTCTCTAAGGTTCTAATCATTATATTAACATCCCTTGCTTTGCAACCTATTACCAATATTTCCCCATTCCGTAGAGTTTACTCTAACGAGGTTAGTTTAGGCCTTTAAATGACTGAAATAAACCTAAATATTTGGGTGATTTAAGCAATTAAGTCTTGTTCCTTTTTTTTTTTTCCAATTGGAAGTTTAAACAATAAAAAAAAAATTAGACTTATGGTTATATGCAATTGAATATGTGTAAGTATTTGCACGTTTTATGTATTTACGAATTTATATTTACTCTGTAAGCAAATGAAAAAAAAATGAAAAAATGAAAATCTTAGTAGAAGAACCTTGTCAATTATATTGTTTTTTCTTGTAAAAATAAGTCATTACAAAAATAAATTGTGATCATTTTTCATTCTTCTTTATTTTTTTATTTTTTATTTTGGAGGGGATATTATAATATAGAAGTTTACATATACATTTCATTTGGAAAAATACTTCTTGGCGACCAAAAAAGAGTGAGATATATTGAGTGACAAATATCATTTTTTAAAAAAATTAAAATTTAGTAAATATATAAAACATAAAAATACTTTCACAAATTTAATAACATGTAAACAAAAGTCTTATTGGCTTTTAATATTGTTTCAATTTCTAATTCAAAACAATAGAAAAGAGCAAGACCTATTTTTTTAAACCATCAGAATATTTAGGGGTATTTCAATCATTTCAAGGCCTAAATTAACAGTATTAGAGTAAACTTAACAGAATGGGGGAATTTTGGTAATAATTTATAAAGCAAAAGAGGCCAGTGTAATTGTTAGAACGTCATAGAAGGTCCATGCATTTATCAGACACTATCAGACACCTTAGGGGGGTCAATTGTTTAAAGCAAAGGTGCAGCAGAGAATTGAAAAGAATTACATTATCAATTGAGTTCAAAGTTCATTGTTTATTGGGAGGGAAAATCAGAGCTTCGTATTGTATTTATTTACACTTTGAGAGTGTTTAATTAGTGAGATATTATTTCATATTGTAAAGTACGTAAACCCTGATTCATACTCTTGTGAGAGTTATCTTTTTGTGCACTCTGGATCCGCTGTATGGGTGTTCGTGTCAGAGTATGGTATCCGACCCTTCAAATGCTGCCACGTACGTTGCACACAAAACCTCCCCCACCAAATCACTTTTAACTCCGTTAAACATCTATTCCTCTCCGTTACCACTTTCTCCCGCTAAAGCAACTTAATTCCTCCTGCTAAAAAAAAGAAAGACCCCAAACACTGTTGGTTAACTCGTGCGTGTTGGGCCGTCAACAAACACCCCTATTATAATTTTTCAGTTTTTATTCTTCAAAAATAAATTCTCATTATATAATTTTTCAATGTTTTCTGTCAATAAAAAATTCACGTTATATTACTCCTACGAATGTGCACTTCACTTTTATGCACATTCACATTAAAACTATATAATGAGGGTATATTTTTGGTGAAAAAAATTGAGAAGTTACATAATCGAAATTTATTTTTGGCGAAAAATTAAAAAATATATAATATGAAATATTTTTAAAAAATACATACCTACAAGGCTACCAAACTTATAACACTCCCACCGGTTTTTAAATATCCGATTGAGTTGATTTTTATTTGAGTATGTTTATTTAATATTCTGAACATACATGTAAAAAATCTACTCAATCGGATATTAATAGGGGTGTTTTTTAATGTTCCAGCACGCACAAGTAAGGAGTTATATAATGAGAATTTGTTTGTGGAGAATAAAATACACGCCTACAAGGCTCAGTGATACCGTTATATAATGAGAATTTGTTTTTGGCCTTACCGATACCGTTACACCCCGGTATACCGTTGAAAGGAAAAAATCGCATGCATATCGGCCGGTTTCCGTTACGTATTAGTCTGTATCCGATTGATGGACCGGTTCATGACCTTTACGGCCGATACTCGACCGTTGCAGCTTATTTAAACAATTTAAAATTAGTTTTATTAAAAAATTAATTTTTTTAAATTCACGACCGCTACACCCGATTCCCGTTACGTAACGTTCGATACTACCAAAACCTTAACTCTCAAACCGCTACCATTAGATATCACGAAACCGATATTTATAACCTTGGATGTTGCCGATTGATCGTTGAAAAGCCGTTGTATCTTGGGAGGCGAACGTCGATAACGTCAAATACCCGTGGAGAGGCGGTGAATTTGCCTTAAGGAAACCGTGTCCAAGACGGACCTTCAGGTTGCTATTTTTATTTTACAATTTCTATTATTTCTTGTTCTTATTGTTAATTTCCAAAAAATATTTATTTGTTTATTGTTTTATAGCACTGTTTTTTCTACAAGGACAAATTTGGATGTTAGCACTCTGAACATTCACTTTTTCTACACTTTTTTTGGATCTTAGCTTAGGAGATTGACGTTAAAGTAAGGTCAAGAAAACTGCTATGCATACAGATGGCTCTGTGGAGTGCAACTTGTCCACACCCATATTTCTTCTCCTCAAGTGTAACCGTTCATGTGATAGAGCTCGTTGAATAAAATATCCACGTAATTAAAACTCCATAGTTATCAGTATAAGGATCCGTGTTTTAAAATCTATTTCCGGAAATAATGTTGGGGAAGTGTGAGGAATTGAAAATAGTGTAATGCGGGGCCAATGTGAAGTTAAAAATTACATTTGGATACACGTAAAGTACATATGAAATACGAGGGGTGTGAGTGCAATTTGTGGGGTGTAATACTTGTGTATATGGCTGATTTTTCCTCTCAAAACACACCTCTCTCTCCCTCTACCAAGGCCGGCCATCTCCTCTCTTCCCTCTCTCAGAATTTTTCCTCAAAGTTCCACGACAAATCCACCTCTCACACTCAAATACTTCAAGATCCAACATAAGATTCGTCTCCTACGTGTGTTTTGAAGTCCGGGTTTCTTTGGATTCACTTTGGGAGAGCACATTTCGGTTGGGTCAAGTTAGGTTTCATCCATTCTCACATTTGGAGTTCAACCTTTGAGGTAGGGATCAATTTCTACTCCTAATGGTATATTGTTGATATGATGCCATGTTTTTAGCTCAATCCATCAATTTCTAGTCATTTTTTAAAAATCTCTAAGAAATGAGTTTAGTTTTGATTGACTTGATTCCACTTGTTTGTTGGTTGAACTCATGAATATGTTGATAATGTACTCTTCTTCTATGTTTAGTTGTGTTTTGGAACCTCAAAAATGAGCTTGGGTTGAGATCACCCTTCATTTGGAAAAGCTATCAAATTTTCACTCGTAAGGGCCTTTGGATCGATCCACTTTTGAGGTGGATCGATCCAAAACAATCTGTTCAATTTTTAAGCCCATTTGAATCGATCCACTTTAGAGTTGGATCAATCCATCTCTTCGGTTTTCTTTGGTTTTGATCGCTTGTTCGGGTTTGTACTTGGCATATTCATTCCCTACACCCTAAAACTCGTTGATGAGCTTACTCCTAGTCTATCTTTGTATGATTGGAGACTTTCTTGATTCCCCAGATTAACGAAAACACTTCCACATGTTTGACACGTGATTTTGGAATAAAAAGACTTTACGTATGTTTTGGACACATAATAGAAATATTGATGAGTATAATGGATAATGTGAAATGGACAAGGGTGACACGGAGCCCACAAAATCTGGTAGGGGTGAACGGAGCCCACAAAATTTGACAGACGGATAAACTCCCTATTTAAATAAGAGGTTAACTTTGTGAATATGCGGCTAAGGTGAAAAAGCAACACAATGACACGATAGAGTGGAAACGAGGCACGTTTGGAAACTTCTTGGATTTTCACCCTTGGTTTGATCATTTGTATTGTCCTTTGAGCATTTCATTCTTATTCGTCATTCTCATGTTCACATTTCATTCTCTATACCCTTAGCGTTAGTAGAAATGTTTCCTACCGGGCTAATGAGCTCACCCTATCAATTTCAGGTACCCAACTAGGAGCGTGAAGTGGATGTTTGGACTATGTGCATGACATGAAACTTATTTGACTATGAGTTATTTGATTATCTTATTACTTAATATTTTTTAGAGATGATCATGTAACTTCGATTTTTATTCAATCTTTTAACATTTTCGAACCGTGTAATAACATTAAATCCTTTTGACACTTATGTATCAGGGTATGGGCAATCGTTGACTAGAGATATGTGGAATTTGACTTGGGATTGTATTTTGACTTTGACTTTTCAACAATTGTATATACTAACTTATGATCTATCCTACATGGATTTTTATGTATTTTTTGCTATAAAAAATGAGGGCATGATAATCAGACTCTTTGAAGCACTCCATCGAAATACTTATATTCCAAAAATACATGGTTAGCAATTTTTTTGCAAAAATAAGATGTTATTAGGCATTCCAGGTGTCCAATGAACTTGAAATTTTGCTTTGGATAATTTATTTGACAATGTGTACATTATAAACGGCTCGGATCACCGAGAAAAGATCTAAACAAACTTTACTCTGTAGTCTTAAATTGAACAAGAGAAAACTTTAGTGGAAAAAACATGTGGGATTGAGTGGGGGCACGTGATCCCACGTGCCCCTTGTTACGTCCGCGTGCCAATGCCCCTAGTCTCTTATAAGTGCTCTAAACATTGTTTCAAGTAGAAGTTTAGCTTACCAATGAGGTGGTAGCCTAGTTGGCCAAAGTGAGTGGGATAAGATTCCCCTCTCTTCTCGTGCATAGACCTCCCAGGTTCGAATCCCTCCCATGCCAATTGTTGGGACTTGTGTTGATTTGCGTGGAGGGCCTTTGGCCAACTAGTCACCTAAGTGGTGCTATGGTGACGGCCTGTCTTGTTGGACAGTAGCTATGGCCCAACTGGACATTCCATAACGGGTCAGAAACCCCAATGGTCACGTCCATGGGTCGTTGCTACGCTGGCTGCCTCTTCCCACCCTTTTTGCTGTTTAAAAAAAAAAGGAGAAGTTTTTTCACTCTATTTTTTATCATGTCGTCCCGTATCAAAAATATATTTAAAATAACTTAGAATTAACTACTTCCAGAGAATAGTGGCTAAGTCTGAGTATCGATCCACAGAGACAGATTGACAAATTACGTTATTTTCGATTTTTTTTTTCTAATTTTATTCAATAAAAAGAGGATTCGTTTGATTGATTTTGGAAAACTGATTGAATTAACAGAACAAGTAATTAAAGTGGTGAAAAACTAGTGAGAGAAAAATCTAATGTTTCGAATCCACCCCGACCACGTAACTATTCGAATCGCAATTTATCAAGAAAATAATTGTGTTGTTAACAGACATTGACTATCCCATAACATGTACCGTCTCGCTGGCACAATCTGTCTTTTTCAGGGACTGTCTAGTGACATGATCTGTCTTACGAGCATAATTCGTCTCAGTTACCCAAGCACAAGCGAAGAAAACCATTGATTAACTAGGTATTTGAGAGTGCACGCACAAATACTCAATAGATTGAAAGAATTGAAACGATTCCATTCATATGTAATGAAAATAAGTTCTTAGTTAACCAATCAATTCGAAATAGAAAACCTAGGCCTCCATATAAACAAAGTTACTTGATTAGGTGCTTCATCTTCCCCCTTTGATGAGGGGTTTAGCTGGCCATATGAGAGATTAGCATGCTTGAATTCGAAGAACACATGAAGAGCAATGGAGTTTCTCTCTCTAGGTTGCCTCTAAGACCAATTGGGAACCGTAGTGCAATGTTTAGAAGTTGTATTTATACTAAAAGATCAACATAAAAATGCGTCAAAACGCTCTTTTCCGTATTCGTTTGTCCAGACCAGTGTAAGTGGTCTGGACCAAGCATGCTGGGAGTTCTTGTAACCTTGAACGACTGTTGGTCAGGACCAGCATGACCATGGTCCGGACCAAGGATGCTGGGGCATGGTTTTGTGGCTCTGATGGCTGGTCCGGACCAGGGAGGTGATAGTCCGGACTAGAGAAGCTGCAACTTGACTTTTCAGCTTCTTTTTTCCGGACTAGAGAAGCTGCAACTTGACTTTTCAGCTTCTTTCTCACACCTTTTCGCATCCCCGTTGCTTCCAAATCGTTCCAAAGAATGTTTTCTCAAATATTTGATCGTTCAAAGCCTGAAACACCGACAACTAACTAACACTAATCAAGTAACTATATTACCGGACTAACAAGGTATGAATTGGTGGGGATAAACGGATGCTTTTCAACACCTATCAATTTCCTTATAAACGCACTCCAAAATTTATCTTTTAGTGCTTGTGTTATTGATATAGAACAAGTAGCGGCCCAATTTTATGATCAATTGGACCGGTCAAAGTCCCGAAGGCCCAAATAGTTCTTAATTGAAAATGTCAAATTCGGCAATTTACCACTTTGAGGAGTGGCAAGGAGGTTGACAAAACCATACCTCCAAAGCCTACCACTCCGTTTGTCTTTCCCACTCCCATCATTTCGGGTCCCTTTCCGAGTGGTGTGATTGTTCAACCGCCCCAAGCTGGGGCGCCGAGCGGGCCTACTTGTCCCTTTCCAGCTCCATACCCCCAAAGATTGAGGGCACCTCCTAAACCGACCATGAATGATGAGATTTATGAGCTTTTCAAGCAAGTAAAGATCAACATTCCTCTTTTGGATGCCCTCAAGCAAATTCCTCAAGAAAATTCCCTCGTATGCCAAGTTTTTTAAGGACTTATGCACTGTTAAACGCAAGTTGAATGTCCAAAAGAAAGTTTTCTTGACCGAACAGGTGAGTTCCATAATTTTAACCAATATCGCTCCTAAATATAAGGACCCCAGGTGTCCCACGATTTCTATCGTGATTGGCGGCAAGAAAGTTGAGAAAGCCATGTTAGATTTGGGTGCGAGCGTTAATTTACTTCCATACCCGGTGTATGAGGAGCTTGGCCTAGGAGAGATGAAACCCACGAGAGTGACCCTTCAATTAGCAGACCGTAGTATCCGTATTCCTAAGGGGTTAGTGGAGGACGTTTTAGTCCAGGTGGATAACTTTGTCTACCCGGTGGACTTTGTGGTGTTAGACACGTGCCCCGGTTTGCCAACTTCGCTTGCGCAAACACCCATAATTCTTGGGCGTCCATTTTTAGCGACTTCCAACGCCGTCATTCATTGTAGAAGTGGGTTGTTGAACATGACCTTTGGGAATATGAAAATGGAACTTAACATCTTTAATGTGGGTATTCAAGTGGGGGACAAGGAGGATGTTGGAGACGTGAGTGTGATAGCCACAGTGATGCAAGACCAAGGGAACTCTCCTATGTGCGATGAACCTCTAGCAAAATCACTCACCGCCAAAGAGATGGATGCAGAGATTGACTATTTATACTCTTTGCTTGAGAGCCAAGATAGGTATGGGCCCGGGGATATGTCTACTACTCTTGAGAATTCGTCACCCATAGCAACCAAAGTTTTACCTTCAAACCTCTCGGTTGTTGGTACTTTCCCGGGTGAGCAAGTGTTTGCGGTGCCAAGTTGCCCGTGGTTAACCAACATTGATCATTATTGTGACATGGGTGAGCTTTCGAACCAATGGGACCCCCACGAGGGGGAAAAATTCTTAGTTGAGGTGAAAAGCGTTCTCTTTGATGCTCCTTACTTGTTCAAATATCATCCTCCGGACAATCGGTCAATTTCTTTCAGGTGAGCTCTTCTAACGGTTCTGGATGGTCCGGTATAGCCACCCAAAATTTGAGCTATGTATGTAGTACCTAGAAGGTTGGAAGTCGAGGCAGGCAGTGAGATCGGGGCCAATACCACCCAACGATGTTTGATTTAAGTTTCGAGCCCCATCGAGATTGTTTCAAAATGGGGTAATGTTGCTTGGGGTCTAGAGTCAAGTGGCTCGAAAGGGAGCGGTAGCCTATTAGATGATGGCGCCTCTCCTCAGGTTACACCCGTAGCTCGTCTATATTTCCAGTTCGACTGACTAGGGAAACACAGTCTTGAATCTCGGGGAGAAAAGTAGTACCCGTGCGATCGCGTGAAGATCATTGGTGGTTTTATTTTTATTGCTTTATATATTTATACTGTTGTGTGGAGCCCAGCTAACACGAGCCGGGTGGTTCTAATCGCTTTCTCCGAGTAGGTAGTTGTGCATTTCAGTCTTGACAGGTGACCATGCCTACCGCACCAGCCTTGGTAGTTTGAGTCTAATTCGGGGTGAGTGCGGCATTCTGGAGCCCTAAGCGAGGGTGTCATTACGTGTGGCGGCTATTAGTCCTATAAAGCCTTTGGATACGACTCTGTGCGACTAGGCTCTGGATCCATTTGGAGTCCGAAAGAGGAGACCCTGCAAGCCGTGCCAATGACGAAAGGAAGAAAGCAAAGCAAATTCCTCAAACTTGGTCGAGGTGTTGGAGGTTGACATCCCTCCCGTCGGTACATTTTTGTTCTTTCCCCTCTTTACTTTAGTTCTCTTGCATTGAGGACATTGCAAATTTCAAGTTGGGGGGAGGGAATAGTATAGTTTGCACATACATATTCCGTTCCGTTTATTGGTTGTATCATTTCTGTTTTCCATTTCCCGTCAAAAGTTTTGAGATAAAACTTCCTGTTTAGCGGTATTCTCATTGAATCGATACTTTAGGTATGCTCAATCGTTCCATAATGGCAAGAGTATCTTGTTCCGGGGAGTTCGGTTGAGAGTTCAACTTGTGCACACGCATATACATGCATTTTGATGAACATGTTAGGCCGTAAGCGTAGCTGAGTAGTGTGCATCACTTAGAGTGTAGATTTATCTTTCCAAGCATCCCACGTTTCTTTGCTTTCAATTCCCATGTTTGTACATAATTTTTGGTTCAAGTTTAAGCTATCTTATCGTCACTTGTGCATCATGTCGGAGTTTTTAGCGTACTTAGGAAATGGTTCAAGCATTTTCTTTGTGTAAATAAACCACATATGAGTCCCATTGCACCTATTTTTCGTACCGAGTCCGTTGCCATTTGTTTGCTAAGCCATAAGGAACCGGTTGTTTGGTGGAGTTACGAGGTGAGACAAGGGGCATGCCAATTGAAAGTTTTAAAAAAAAAATCCAACGGTAAAATAAAAATAAAAAATAAGACCGGATGTTTGGAGGATTGGTTGGAAGTGGAGATGGGCGATACATCTTAAGATTGAAACGATTCGGGTTGGTAATTGACACTTCGGCTCAGGGATGAAAGCTTTGGAAGTGATTTGGGGTATGCACAAGCGAATGGCAAGCAAACGGGCCAAGAACTTACACGAAAATGGAGAGGCTTCATCCGGGGACAATTGATATGGCCACATTGAACCAAAGTAAAGGGCAGTCCAAGCACGAAAAGGGCAAAAAGTCCACGGATGGATCCTCCACTTCCGCTCCTTCTCGAGCCGAGTTGTTCAAGAACCCCCCAAAGAATGCCAAGGCAATCACATGAACTAAGCATTTGGTCAAGTGTGTAAGGGCCTTATTCAAGAATCAAGAGAAGTTGGAGAGGGGTCAACAAAGAATTGAACACAAGGCCGATTGGTGGATTAAAGAGTGCGAGGCATCGTCGAGTTCATGATATGAGCCCCTTCCCCAACCGGAGATTGAGTCAACGAATGAAGAGGATTCAGAGGAGGAGGGGGAGGAGTCCGAGGGTGATTGAGACATGAGGTGGTAGATGGTGGTTCGTGGTAGTGATAGTAGTAGTACTTACTTTTTAGTAGCGTGTCAGTGGAGTCTGACAAACTTATTTTTGTTTCATTAGTTTGTTTAAATTTGAACTCTCGGAATTTTATTTGATAACTCTAGTTTAGTTCTTGTTTGGATGCCATAATTTGGCATGTGATTGGGGTGTTTGAATTGTCGGTGGCGGTCAAGGGTAGAATGACCCGAGCTAGCATATGGCCGCCACATTTTTGTATGTCCCCTTTTTATTAACCCAAGGTCGTTATAAGCCATCTATGTTTAATTTCATTTCATAGTACGTAATTAACTCTGATAAATGCACGCTTAACAATGTTTCATGCTTTTGTCTTGAATTTTCCGTCGTCAATTACTCTATACTTGAAGCGTTACTTTGATTAGCATGCGGTAACTTTTTGTCTCGTTATCGCATATCTTGCTAAGCGCTTATCGTGGGATAGCTTGACACTTCTTATGAGTGTGTGATATTGCATGTTTGGAATAAATTTCTCGAGCCCCATTGGAATTGAAACTTTGAGGGATGCGCTTCACTTGCCAACTTTTGTTGCCTAGGTTTTTCATCATAGTGCATGGCATGTGTGTGTGCGAGTTGCTTTTGGTTGAACGACGCGGATACTCAGTACTCTTGTCTAGACTTTTGTAGATCGAGCATAATTAGCGTATCAGGTACATCGGGAAGTTTTACATTTATTAAGTAGTTGCTTTAGTTTAATTTGCTAGGGACTAGCAAAGTCCAAGTTGGGGGGTGTGATGAGCCCCTAATATTGTATATATCCGGGCTCATCTAGCTCATTTAGATCACACACACACGCGTTTTAGCGCTTGATATGATTGATATGGCGCGAAGCGTGTTTTTGTAGTTTCAGGTTTGAAATCATGGAATAGAGCGCATTTGAAGCGTTTCGGGATGCCTTCCGACAATCCGAGGGCCAAGTGCCCATGACATTTCACCACCGAGCCTCGAGAGCCAAGACACGAAGATTTGGCTAAGGCTCGGGAAGATAAAGAAGGCACAAGATCAAGCCGGAAGGCTAAAGCCATGTCCAAGGCTTACGAAGACTCCCGGTGGAATCCGGAAGTACCCAAGTATCCACGAGACCTAGTGCTACCCTTCCCGAGGCTCGCACAATGTTTGGAAGTGTTTTGGAAGAGGTTGGTAGCACACAAGGCCAATGGGTGACAATCAAAGAGGAGGCAACCTTAAATGCCCAAGTATTGATGCGAGTATTGATACCAGTATTGATAGCTATCAATACCTTTTGTGCACAAGCTGAACAGACAAGTGTGTATCGATACAGGTTCAACTAGGTATCGATACACACTCTTTCCGGAGAATTTTGTAATAGTTGTATCGATACCAATCCTTCATGGTATCGATACAGGGTCATTCCGGGCCACTTCATACTACTTTATTCATTTCCTTTTATGTCTATTTTTGGAATGTTAATTGACTTTTAGGATATTTTAGAGGGGAGAGAGGGTCTTTTGTATAAATATCCCCCTCTCCCCCTCTCACTTCTTCTTCTTCCTTTAGCTTATTTTTACTTTTAGTCAAAAACCTCCATAGCTTTAGCTCTCAATTTCCTTCAAGAACTCATTAAGGTTTGTTGTTTGTTTAATTTGCTAAGGTTTAAAGTTGTAGCTACTTGTTGTATCTCTCCATAAATCTAGTTTATTTTAGCTTTGGTTGGTTGAATCTTGTTCTTGCTTTTCTAGTTAATTCCTTTGGAAAATCAAGTAAGTAGTGAATGTTTGGTGTTTTCTCAAGTGTTAAAGTGGTAGGCAAACATAGGCTCTTTACATCAATTAGGCTTTTAAAGATGTATGTCATGTTCTTTATTTCCTTCAAATTTCTAGTCAAATCTTCTAGTATAATGATCGAGTAGTTTACGTAGGCTTGGTCATGGGGTGATTAACACCCCGTAACTCTGGTTGATTCGCTCTCCTCGCCATGTTGTACACATTGTTTGTTTAGCAAAGAGTTAGGAATAATTTTATGTACCAAAGACCGGGTTTGTTAACCTCTTTGATCTCACGTAGGCAAGAGCTACG
>JAXBDA010007384.1:0-17744 GCA_036023075.1 Gaultheria prostrata
AGAGCTCAAGACCATTCAACTTTTCAAGAGGTGGAACTTTTCCAGTGAACTTATTAGACCTAGCATTAAAGTAATGCAGTTTTGTGGCGTTAGATAGTGAAATAGGAATGGATCCAGTTAACAAGTTGCGACCAACTCCAAGATATTCGAGATTAGGAAGAGTATTTCCTAGCTCTGAGGGAAGACTTCCTTGAATTCGGTTCAATCCCAAATTTAAATATGTCATAGAAGATAAATTAAAGATTGGATAAGGTATGGTACCAACCAAATTGTTAACTGCCAATGAAAGATATTCTAACTTTTTCAATCGACACAGAGCATCTGGCAGAATCCCACTAAGAAGATTATACGGCGCGTAAAGAGTTGCAAGAGAAGATAGATTCCCAAAGGTAGAAGGCACTCCTCCTGTTAGATTGTTATCTCCAAGAGCCAACCACTCCAGAAGAGTCAGTGAACCGATCTCCGGAGGAATTTCCCCTGTCAGCCTGTTGAGAGAAAGTTCAAGGACAACAAGGTTAGAGCAACCCGTTATATTTGTGGGGATTCCACCCGTCATCGTATTATTGAGTAGTGACATTCTCTGCAGTCTTCGCAAGCGGCCAAGTTCAGGGGGGATTGCATGACTCAAGGTATTGTTACGCAACCTTAGTTCCCTGAGAAAGCTCAGATTCCCAATGTGAGGCGAAAGAGACCCAACCAGTTTCTGATTATCGAGCCCTAACATGGTGACCCTCTGGTGTCGGCGGCCACACGTTACACCAACCCATTGACAAAAGTGGGTGGATTCATTCCATGAGTTCAGAGCTCCAGAGGGATCACTGGTTACTGCAGCCTTGAACACAAGCAAGGCTGCATGGTCAGTCTCGTTATCGCGTCGCACGAAGCAGGCTACGAAAGGAGAGCCATAAAGCAAGCCCAAGAGGAAAACGACGTGCATGAAAAGGAAGAACGGCTTTAAGAGTGCCATATTCAGGTGGTGTTTGAAATCTTAATGCTGAATTTGCTGATAGCAGCGCTTTAATAGAGTGTTGGTGTTCTAGGCAAGCTGATATTTTGCTTGACCTTTGTAGACTAGAAACCCCATTAACTGAGTTAAACAAGAAAAGTCCAAATTTTGGGTGGAAAAAAATAAAATCACTGATGGCATATAGGACCCCAAAGTCAAAGTCATGTGGAAAATTGTTCTTTTTTGACAGGGGGACCCATAAAATAGTTCTAATCACTATTTTTCTTCACCTCTTCGTACGTTATACTTACTTTGACAGGACGAGAGACCCGAAATCATTGACCACCCATCTCAATATGTTTTTATAATAGGGCGTCTATGGTTAAATTGCGCACACTTCGGACAAGTATTTACAATCCCTTACCAGCCTTTTTGATAGCATATACTAAGGCCCCGTTTCATTAAAAAAAAACCAGCTATAGTTTTAATCTGTAAAAACTACTTCATTCCATTAACAAAAAAAAATCAGTTTTGTTTTAAACCAAAAACTACTTCATTCTGTTAACAAAAAACTACCAAAAAAAAAATCAACTCATTCGACTAACCTTTTAGAAAAAACAACCAGTATCATCAGCCAAAAGGTATCCTACTAATGTAAAATTATAAATTTGCCCTCCCCTTATATGTCTGTTAAAAAAAATTTATAACGGAAACACATGAACTTGTTTTCATTTTTTTATCATCTGAGAAAATTATTAAAAGACAAACCTGTGGGAAGATGAGATTAGCAAAAAAAAATTGGAAATTCTGTACCCATTCACGTTCGTGTGTCCCATGACTTTAAAAAAATCAAGCATTTAGGAGTTGTTAGGGTACGAGGGCAGATTGGTAATTTGATAACACAACTCAAAAAATCAAAAAGCAAAAAACTTATTACTGGAACAAGTTTTAGTTTTAAACTAAAACTAAAAATCCAAAAAATAAAAAAACCACTTAGTGGAACAAGTTTTAGTTTTAAACTAAAACTAAAGACCCAAAAAACCATTTAGCGGAACACCCCCTAAGAATCCCAGGCCAAAAACCACCGGGCTAACCTCTTAATGTTAAGGTTGCCCACCCATCTCAATTACAGTGGTTGAGTATCGGTTCATGAATTTGTGGGTTGTTTACGAAGGAAAGGAGAATAACCAGACAGAGAAATAAGTAAAAGAATTTTTTGTGTTACTTTGCGCAGAATGTGCATCTTAATCAACCTATAAGTTATAACATGGGCAATGAAGATGAAATGATCGCAAAGGCAAGTGAAGACACAAACACAAGAACAGAAAAATTTATGTGGTTTGACACAGAGGTGTATTTACTTCACGGGGAAATGAAGGATCAATCCATATATATAGAGTTGCAGGCGTCCTTGCGAGGATTATGTGGATATAGCTTTGTCTAAAGAGAACCAATAGAAAATGGTGAGATTTGGTTGAAAAGACAGCATAAAATCATGATTAACTGAGTGGGTGTTACAGTTTCATTATCAATGGGTCGAGCAGGACGTAGGTACGGCCAGGTGATATTTTTGCTTGCAAACCAACTTTTCTTGGTCAGAAGGCATGGATTTGTAGCTGAACAAGAGTATAGGAATTGGAAGAGTAATTTTGTTATCTTTCTAAGGCTCTATTCCGCTAACTCAAAAAAATCAAAAAGTCAGTTTATTCTTAAAATCGAGGCAGTCACTCTTTCACAATACGTCACATAAAAAGTCGTGAAAAGCTAAAAAACCAAAAAACTCTCTTAACGGAACAACCCATAAATCATAGATCTAATTTTATACCCCATACAAATTATCAATCAAATCAAGTACAAAATAATATCTTCTGCTTTATTAATCTCTGTTCTATCCCATTATCATTATCCGCGATTCTTCATTATTAATGTCCCTTCTTCTTATTTAATCCTCAAAACTTATCCGGTTAACAAATGGGCTCACGAAGCCAGCTCATTCTTATAAAGTGGTGGCAATGCCACATGCAAATGGTGGGTCACTTAACGGCATGAAATCTTAAATGCTAACCATTGAAGTATTAATATTAGTGCTAAATTATGAATGCAAATACCCATTTGACCCTGTCAATTTAAGTACAATTATATGTAAAAATGAAATAGTGTGTCATTAATTTTAGAATTTGTTCTCTAATTGAGTTTAAACGGTTATTTAGTTTATTAGTTTGGAGTTAATCAAGTAAACAATCCAAAAGAAACTAAAGCTAGGAATTTTGTTAAACTGATAACATTAAAATACATCAGAAACAAGTAGTGGCGCTATATAATACTCCCTCCATCCCTTTTTTAAGTGTATTGCTTCGTAAATTCGACTCACTAAAGAGACATCATCATTATATTTTTGATGTCAATTTTTACCTCAACCGTACACATTTCTTATCAATTTTTACCTCTACTTTTCAAAATTATCCTCCATTTTTACCCATTAACTTTTCTAAAAGGCAAAATAGTAATTGTACAAACTTTTACCCATTAACTTTTCAAAATATACACCTATTAGTCGAAGCCCTCTAAATCTTCTCCGATTTGTGGGAGAAAAAAATGAAGTGATGGCATTGAACAGAAGTACTTGAAATCTTTTCTGACCCTATTATGTTTGATATGGTACTTTTCTGACCCTCCTGTTATTATCCAACTCTTACCCTACTTGGGTGGACCCCAACATCGTTCACTAGCAAGGGTTCAAATTAAACTTGGGATGAAGTCCTCGAAGAGAATCGGCCCCCAAGAGTTTATAGTTGCTAGAAAGTTTTGAACCTAGTCCCAAAAGATGCAAACCCATAAGGGGTCTTTTGGTTGGGTCTTAGCACGCTCCAAAAACTTGGGCTCGGATTAATTAATCCCGGGCCCACTTGCCATGGTTTGGGAAAGATTTTGGGTACTCAGACTAAATTTGCCTGGGAATAATTAATTAAGAAGTGTGCCCCCTTCAGGACTAACTGGTTAGTCTGTCCAAACTCTAATCATTTGTCCCATACAAACTCTCTCTCCCAACCCATAAACTTGGGTATAAAAAGGAACTTTGAAGGTCATACAAGTAATTTCATGCCCTTTTAAATTATTCATCTAATTACTTCCGCCGGTGGTGGAAAACAAGCCCCATTGCCGGATTGTCTTTATTGTGTAATTTCTACTGGCCATTAAATTAAACAGAAGAATAAAAAAGAAGCAAAAGCCATTCGTCTTTAAGCCCGTCGAAAAGAAAAGTCTTTCTTCAACATCTTCATCCACCCGTGAAAAAAAACACAAACATCTTCGTCCACAGGTGAGTATTTTTTAGTTAACACTTTTGTCTTTTGTTTCTTTGTATAATAAAATCCATATCTATACATAGTTTTATGTGTTTGTGTGAAATCAGCTGAGTATTAGGGTTGAAATTTCTTCGTATAAATATAGGGCTTGTATGTAAAATTCCTATTTTTATGTGTTTCTTTTATTTGGTGTCTTTATTCTAAAATCGATAAAATCTAACCGAGGTTCGTGTTTCCCCTCTTAAAATAGATTTCGCCTAGTCGGATGGTGATTGTAATATATCTACCGTCTCCCATGATACAATGGTTGTTTAGAGTCCAAAGCAAGCCACACAACCAGAATGTGCGGTAAACTAAAAAACGTAGCCACACAATCAGAATGTGGGCAAACTAGATGCGGTTTCGAAAAGAAGAGAATGATATCGAGAAGTCTCGTGTTCTGTTCGATCTCGTGCATTTCATTTTTATGGAATGCTGAAGGCAGAAACCATTTTTACTTCTAAAGGATGATTAATCCGGCAATGAGGCTTGTGTTTAATTATTGAAACTTGAAAGGGCTGAGTTGGAGTTTGGGAGAAGTGGAACAGGGTGTCTAGTGTATTTCTCCCTAAGAATTGGTGATGTGGCAACCTGTCATTGGTTTGGAGGAAATGTGGGGGTTTCCACCGCCGGTGGAAGTAATTTATTCTCATTTTGTGCACGCATACAGACGATCAACCAAACCAATTGCAAAATTATATCTTCTTTGTTAATCTCCATTCTACGATTTCATCATTTTACCCCGCGCATTCTTCGTAATTAATCTCCCTTTTTCTTATTTAATCCCTCAAAATTGATCCGCCTCACAAACGGGCTCATGACTTTAAATTAAGTAATATCTAGAATTCCGATATCCACCAGAAGGACTTTTAGGTTGCTCTGGTTGGTTTGGTGAAGAGTCCATATTCAAAGGTCAACAAATTTCATTTCTTTTCTGATCTTCGCTGTTTCTTATGTGGTCTATATTCTCTACGGCCGCATTACCAAATAGCGATGTTACATTTGAAGCATGCCCCAGACCCCAAAGTCAAGTCGTGCACAAAATTTCTCTAATCACTCTTTTATTCCCGGATGAAATCATTGTCCATGGGACCAACCATCTTACTTTTGTTCCCCGCTTCATCCGTGACTAGCTTGCGTGTGCACCTTGGACTAATCTCTACAACTGTCTCACAACTTTTTTCCACGTTTACACGTGGAATCATGAAGTGGCTCCAATATTTGCTAACAAGGTGAATTGAAGCTGAGACTTCAAGAAGAAACAAATCCCAAGTCCCGGCCAAAACCGCCAGGCTAAACCTTGGGGGTTCCCACTACCCACCCATCTGAATTTACTAGTTGAAGTTCGACTTCCTTCCTGTGGTTGTTTCGGTTCATGGATTTGTGATTTTTTGTTGGAGTTGTTTACGGGGAAATAGAAATAAGTCATTTTTTTTTAATCGGAAGAAATAAGTACATCTGACTGCTTATCTTATACCATTTCCTTCACAAGACATTTTGTGATGCTTATCTGTTGAACGCAAGGCAAGCGAATAAACAATCACAAGAATGCAAAGATTTGTGTAGTTTTGCATAGAGGTGTATTTACTCTATGGGGAAAATGAATCATCAATTAGGATTACATGCTCTTGGATCTCTGTTGTGCCTATCTGATAACCAAAGTTTTTCTCACCAAACAAGCTTAGAAACCCTACAACAAACTAAGATAAATACTTACGTAGAGTTACGGGCGTCCTTGGAATGATCATTAAGATATCGCCTTGTTTAGGAGAACTAATTGAAAATGGTGAGATTTGATCAAAAAGGCAGCATAATTCCCATGAATAACAGAGGAGGGTTAAGAAGTTCATTAATAGTGGACTAAGTCCGACAGGATGATATTTTTCCAAGCAAACCTACCTTTCTTTTCTTTCTTTTTTAAATTCTATAATTCCGATGTCCGGGTCATTAATTAACTTTATGCACAGTTCAACTAATCGTGGGGGCCATCCCCCGTCCACTTGTGGGGGCTCAATTAAAATAAGAGCAAAACTTTATATGAATTGATAGCACATGACATGTTAATGGGACTATTTTCAGGATCGACTATTTGCCTGGACTAGGTTAATTTAGACTTGGTTAATTCGATGTTTGGTAAGTATACACCCTTGGACTACTTAATCCTGAGAAGATTACTTACGAGCTACGGCGTATAATGTTCAGAAAAATACAAGATCTTTTATACTACTTCCGAAAGGCCAAGAACTTGTTTTGTCCTCCAAAACGACTGATCAGAAAATGTATTTTTACAGCAAATGTCATATATTTCGTCTTACTTTCTGTTTTCAATATTTTTGTTTAGATTATTTTATGCACTAACTATCATCCGAAAGAACTAGAAGGAAGGAAATATTTTTTGTTGGTTTGGCGGTAGGAGGTGACCGGGTCAGTTTGTGCTCACCTCAACAAATTGCCTTTACGGTCCAGTTAAAAGAAGGTTGTCAGCATCGGGACTAGAAAATTCATAAGAGAATCTCTTGCTGAGTGGGTTCAAGAGATTGCCTAAGTTTCAAACTCAGAAAGAAACTAGATGGAATGATATAAGATGTCGCGAAATTATATGTATGGCGATGGGTTCCATTAAAAGCAGAGCCGATCTATTGAGGGATCCGTCACCAACTGTTGGTGCAGACCACATAGATTGGGATTGAATTTTGATGTGTTCATTATGTGTTTTTAAGGGTCCCCTCTAGAAATCACCAAAAAAAAAATGACCGGGAAAGACTTGATCTGAGCAGTTTTTTTGGTGATTTCTAGCCTAGACGCTTAAAAGTACGTTTTAAACACATTAAACGGTTGGGATCATCGAAATTCTATCCCAATCTATGAGGTCCGCACCAATGGTTGGTGTGGGATCCCTCAATTTACTGTTTCTTATGTGGTCTATAATTTACATTTGGATCATGACCAAGACCCCAAAGTCAAGTCAAGTGCAGAAAAGTGTGCTAATCACCAATTTTCTCCCCCTCTTCATACGTAAAAGCACCGACTTTGACAATGGGAGCGGCCCGAATCTTTGCCCATAGGGACCACCCATCTGGCCCATCTTTGTGCACAACTTAATCGATTTATAACATGGACAATAAAGATGAAACGAACGCAAGGCAAGCGAATTAAGAAACAAATACAAGAACGCAAAGATTTATGTGGTTTGATATAGATGAGTATTTACTCCACCCGGGAACATGAATGATTAATCCACTATAATCAGTTACAATTTCATGGTCTTGGATGTTGGTTCTCCTCTCCATTGTGCCTTCCTGCAAACCAAAGTTTCTTCTCACCACAACATGCTTAAAAAATCGTAAAAACGAAATAACATAAATACGTACAGAGTTACGGGTGTCCTTGATTCTGAGGATATGGCTTGATCTCATATAACTAATAGAAAATGGTGACATTTGGTTAAAAAGGCAGCATAAATGCATGAAAGATGGTGGTACGGGACATTGTATATCAAAATTGGTAGGAGAAGCAATTATCAAGGGGAGTATTTGCGCAATGTGTCACATGCCATCGTCCGTATAAATCGCGCCAAGTTCAGCGGAGGAGTAGACGATGAAGCAATTCCGTCTGGCCATTCGATCATGGAAAGTTCACTTGTATGCTGTTAGGGAATGACGTTTGTGTTTTACATAGGTAGGAGGCCACAACGGTGAGCGTTGGATGGTGGCCATGGGGCATATACAGATCGGGTAGGAAGCTTGCGGCATGAAGATGGCTAAATACAGATAACTGGATTTGTATAACAATCCAAAATCAAATTGAGGGCCGGAGAAGAAGATTTTGTTTGTTTAGATGGAGGTTCCTCTTCTATAAGTACTAATAGACTAGAAGACCATGTAGGAGTACGCTAGATTACATAATTGGGGATATGATACGAGATCGTAAGGTCCTGTCACGTAGAATTCGTAGCGTACAATATTTGAGTCTCTCGAGTCCAACAAATAAAAAAGTCAACGAGCGATTTTGTATTTTTTTGTTACGCATAATTACTAAATTCTAGGATTTGTTTCCCAACACAACCCCATTTCTAAATTTCCAAACATGTAATTCCTTACTCCTTGAACATATACTACCACGTCCCTTTTCTCACCCCAAGACCACCTAATATGTTTACACGACCAACACCTCATCCTGTGATCCTATAACAGACACACAGGCAATAAAAAATTGTGCAGGGACAAAATTTCGCATACCATATACTTCATCATCTCTCTCAATTTAATTACTTCGAAGACCATAAAATACTAATTTCTACACCCAAAAATGCAATTAAGCTACTTAAATGTCTCGGGAAAACATAATTCAAATACAAAAAAACACGAGATGTGACGCGTAGCCTACTTAAACTGCAGCATTAACAAGAGTTAAGACAGGTTCATCATAACAAGCCAAGCCTTGCTAAATAAATATGAAGCATCACATAGCTGTTGAGTCAAGAAGTATATCATCAATTACACCTCAGAAACCAAGGACAAAAAAAGAAGAAGTAATAATTAGATCACAAAAATGGTGGATGGAATATGATGGAGAGATTAAAAATGGACACAAAGATAAGAAGCTACAGGATATTTGAAATTAGTTTTCTTGGTACTTTATCAAAGTGACTCATTATGCAAGCTAAAGGAATAAACGAACAAAATATTTGAATGAATGACTGATGAAGTATTCATTTCATTTATAACAGCAAATGTCTGTTGTCTTGAACATACATCGTCTCCTTCCGTGGTAGCTAATGCTAGCATAGATAACACCCTTGATTCACAAATCGTAAATTGTGACCACCTGGGCCAAGTGGAATAGTTGTGGAAAGCCTTATGTATTTAAACATCTGTACTTCTGTAGAGAAAACCAATGTTAGCTTGACTAGTGAAGAAATCTGATACTTTCAGTGCAAAATGCATGTTTTTTGTCTTAAGTAAGAAAGTGTGGCCATACCTACTCATGATCACACAACAATTCTAGAATTTCTACCCCCACGTACTCCACTTCCAAGAAGAGTGTTCTTGATCTTATGTAACCGAGTGACAACCTCATTCATATCTGGTCGATCTGTTGGTTTTTCTTCTGAACAGGCAATTCCAACTTGAAGTAGTGAAATCAAGCCATCATGAATATTGCGACGGCTACGAGAGCTTTGTGTATTTTTTTTTCCCCTTTTACAGAATAATGTTACGTGGCAGATGCAGCTTCAACTCTGCTATTTTTTAATTTATTTTCGTGATATGTGGGGGTTTTCTCCATGTATAGGATTGTGTAATAAACATGAAGTTCACGTTTAAGGACGAATAAATTATGGTTCTGTCATTTGGCTATGTGCAACACACGGAAGTATATAGGTCTACATTCTCCTGTATGCAGGAAAACAGTAATTACCACCTAAGCGACATTTACGGCCGGCTAAATCTGGCAGACAAAGAGTTGGGTTGAGCTCCAAGTTCGTATAAAAGCACATGATTTTGCAAGGTTACAAGTGCGCGTCCCTCCGTCACTGTGTCACAACTCACGCCTGGAGATGAATTGCTGTATGTGTACTGTATAGTTTCGTTGTGCCTTAGTAGCAACACCTGCTCTTTATTGATAATTAATTAAAGGTGCATATATTCCATCCCTGAAATTCGGTCTATTTTCTGCATACAGATTTCGTTTCAAATCCTTGCCTGTGGTGTTGTTGGAGAAACTAAATCCTGCTAGCTTAAATATTTTGGGTGCTTCTGTAACTTCAAAATGTAGATCTGTTACATGGCTCCTTTCCTAGGAGGATGCTTTTAGATAATTAGTCATATCCCTAGTGAGAGTATTTTGTAATACGAATTTACTATTACTTCAAAGTGGAGTGGAATTCCTATATTATGTATGAAATGCCGTAAGGTACTTTGTAACCATTCTACACTGTTTCTGCTATTCACTAGGCGAATTATTTTTCGTTGGACAAGAAAACTTGCTTTGATACAAGAAAGATAATACAAGGAAGATGAAGTCATAACCTTCTTATACTACATTTTTTTGGGGAATTGAAGTCTCCTTATACTACATTAAAATGAGGAATTTGCGATATGCATGCATGCATAGAATAGTAGCTATGACACATAGCCAAAGCGAAACACGGCGGTGTGAAGGTAGAAAAAGACAGCGGTGTGAAGTTGAAGAGCCTGAAAGTCATGTTTTGTAGTACCCAAGAAAACAGCGGCCTGTTTAGGAATCCCAATCTGAAACAGATGAGCTTTCCAGATTCTGACTCTATTTCATCATCTCAACAGATATAAAATTGCCAGACACAAATTATAGGAGTAAACAAAGTTGGTCATTGGCATAGCTTTTGGGTGTTGCTTCAATTTCCCCCGTTGTATAACTGTTTCGACATACTTTCCATCGGAGTGTCACACTATACTTTCCATCTGTTCTATAAACCACCTAACAGAAAGGCTACACGCAGAACCACGTTAAGATAACTCTGTTTACAGTAGTGCAATAGAGGCTTGATGGTACGAGCAAACCATGGGATCCATAGCATACTTAAACTACAGAACTGGTAAGAGTTAAGACAGGATCATCATGGCAAGCCAAGCCTTATTAAAGTACATTTACGAGGGAAGTTGCAAATTGAGACAAACTAAAACATTAAAGAAGTGGAACGGGAAATGACAGCACGGTATACTACTATACGTCTATAACCCACAGGAGAAGCAATATAATGCTCACACAGCTGAAGTCAAGAAGTATCTTCAATGCTAATTACCCCTCAGACACCTAGGACAAGAAAAAGGTAATAATTAGATCACAAAATTATTGGATGGAATATGATGAAAAGCTTAAACATGTGGTTAAGAAGATGTAGATTCTTCATCAAATAAGTGACTCATAATGCAAGGCAAAGGAATAAACGAAGAAAAAATTGAATGAATCAATGACCGATGAAGCATTCGTTCTATTTATAGCAGCAAATGTAAGTTGTCTTGCACAGAAATCGTCTCCTTCTGTGGTAGCTAATGCTAGCCAAGTAACACCCTTACCTCAAAAATCGTAAATTGCGACAACCTAGGTCAAGTATAGTAGTTGTAGAAGGCCAGGGCTTTATGCATTTGAGCATCTATAGAGAAAACCATCTGGTGTAGGTTGATAGTGAAGCAAATTTGATGGCTTCAGTGCAAAATGCATGTGTTTTCTTTAGTGAGTAAGAAAGTGTGGCCATACCTACTCATGATCACACTGCAATTTTAGATCTTCTACCTCCACGCGCTTCACCTTCAAGAAGAGTGTTCTTGATCTTATGCAACCGAGTGACAACCTTATTCATGTCTGGTCGATCAGTCTGTTGTTCTTCTGAACAGGCAATTCCAACTTCAAGTAGCGAAATCAAGCACTCGTGAATTTTGTGACGGCTAAGAGATCTTTGATTTTCATCGCTGTTGATACTTGTGGTTACCTCCCCCATTTGTCCTTGTGAAAACAATGTTGGATCGAAAATGCTCTCCTGTGGTTCAGGTAGAGCCATCTTAGCAAAGTTGTGGAGTGTCAGACTTTCGGTAAACATGCTATCAGTAGGTCTTTTCCCTGTGAACATCTCCAACAAAACGATGCCGTAGCTATACACATCACCTGATGTTGACACCTCATTTCCTGTTCCATACTCTATAGTACGTGAACAATACTTGATTAACTTAGGATAATGCTTGATTAGAAACATAGCAGAGCATTGTAATGTGCCTTGTGCAAACAACAATTTACAGTTATGTCTTTAATTTGTGTAATAACATCATTTGCCTCCTACGTTTATACAATTAGAAAGGGTAACTAGAATTAAACCATCTTAATGAGTTCTTAGGAATATAATCAAGCTACTCCTCCTATAGCCAATTGGTTTTAAGTTGGAACTCTCCATGAAATCTAACTTGGTATCAGAGCTAGGTGTAAGGTGACCTCACATATCATGGTCAAGTGCCCGAGTCAATTCCTCCTCATCGTCAATCGACTCAATCCATTCCTCCATGTGCTATGGAGGTGCACGTGAGGGGAGTATTGAATTTTATCTCACATTGCTCACCTAAGCCACCCAAGCTTTATTAATGTAATCTAGAATCTATTGCCAATTGATTTTCGGTTGAACCCCTCGAAGAAATCCCTATACTACTAAACGAGTTAGCTGCATAACTTGGTTGTCCCACTGCATCATTTATGGTATTGGCATTGGTAAAAGATGGATTAGCTTTTATTCTCTCCAACTCTTACTACTAGAGTCAAAGTTAAATGTCACATATTGCAATAGGCTATACTTTAAGTCTTGCTCCTAAATTGTGTAGTTATCACATAATAGCCCCTCTTGGCAAGAAGAAAATTTTAACTCATAGGGAACATGGGCTGCATAAAAGAAGAAACGACAATTTTTCATGGAATACTTGAAGGCGAGAGTACATGTAACCAACAAACTGATAAAGTCACGAGCATGAAGGTATTTAGTTGGGTTATATTCATGCTAATTTTCCAATTCAATATCCTAGACAACAAAAGACACTGTTGTTTTCGTAATAAACTGGAAAGTGGGTGTCTGTTTTTTTTTTTTTGGGGATTTCTTGGTGAGAGGGTGTCTGTTTTCTTTTCTTTTTGGATGTCTTGGGTTTGTTTTTGGTTGTTGGGTTTCTTTGTGTCTTTGTCTTGCTTTGTGTGGTCTACCTCTTGGGTTGGTTGGGTTTTTGTTTTGTGTCATGGGTGTGTCTGAGTCTGTGTGTCTCTGCTGGCGGTATGCTTGATTATGTGATACTACTGGTATTCTTTCTAATGTTGTCCTGGAACTAATCTACCCCATTGTCACTATATCATATATCCTGGTGATCTTTATTGATGTTGATTTCTCTTGGACCTGTGATGTTGAATTGATGATGCAATTGTTTGATCGATGTGAGTTTTGGTTGCTACATCCGATGGAATGATTTTGGGGATTTCTGGGTTGATAGAGATATCATCATTTTCTAATTTCTTATGGAAGCATGAAGATTCTAATTTCTTATAGAAGCCTGAAGTTTTGAAGCTTTGACAGTGAAGATTGATCATCAGCATTCACCTGCAACTACTCTGCTTACTTTGATGTAATTGTGCTTTTTATGATCATTTTCCAATCTTGTTTGGTTCCCTTGTTAGGATTTCTGAGGTTTTTATAACCTGAGGCTTTTGGGCTCGACTGGTTGACCTCTTGCCAACCATGCTCGGGGCTTAGTGGCATATGATTGTCGGGAGGGTTGGGTGTCAACCTAGTTGGGATGTTTCCCTCCCGTTGTGATGCCTCATTTCTTTGCCCCCATTTTTATTGTATCTCTTTTATTTGGAGCAATAAAATTTCTTTTGCCGTGCAAAAAAAAACTAAACTAAAACTAAACCCCCTAACCGAACAGGGCCAGCATATTTGATTCCATCCATGTCGCATTACTCCTTTACTATTTTTTTTATATGAATTTAATAGAACAACGTATCTAGAATCTATGGAAACCTATTATTCTATTGAAATGTACAACAATCTAGTATAATAATACTAAATTAGTGTACATAGTAATATAATAAACCATAGAAGTGAGTGAAAGGGAAAGAAAAAAAAAGAAGTTAAGTTCTAAACTAATGTTTTTAATGATCTAATTTTCTTGGAATACAGAGAAGTGTGATAAAGATGAATCTCGGTAAAAAGGGTCTAATTTCCCTTTTCTTTTTGGGTTTCCATAGAAACCCAAAAAGAAATGGGAAATAGGAATGAAAAAATTCTGCATTTCGTCACTAAGAGGGGTGGGGTCCTTGGTTGATCTTTAGCATTCTTTTTTCTTCCTTCCTTAGATGATTAGTGCTGGGATAGATATATCAAAAGCTCAGTATGCAATTTGCATGAATTTTTTTTCAAATTCAAATTACTTATTGAGGTTACATAAAATCAGAGCAAGAAAAAAAGATAGTTGAATCTAGAAAGGAAAAGTAGTCCAAGGGGCAGGCTTCGATTAAATTCATTTTGGGTTGTACAATAAACGAATTCCTTTTGTGTATGTGCTCCCTAGAAATGTAGGGTATTCTATTCCATATTCTGTTTCCTGGATCGGGAGCAATCAAAAAAGCAGACCCAGTATTTCTTGGAATAGTGAATATAATGCTACCAAAAATTGTACTAATCCATGTATGTCTTTCTCCCATCGATCAGTACGAGTTCTAGGTGAAGTAATAAAAAATTACATCTATATGTTTGACGAGAAATGAGAAAGAAAAAAAAGATTCCCCTTAGGAATGAAATCCGACTTTGCCACACCTTTTGTAGAAAAGAGAGAGTTGAATTGATGTATGGATTGAATCCGTCGGGACTGACGGGGCTCAAACCCGCAGCTTCTGCCTTGACAGGGTGGTGCTCTGACTAATCGAACTACAATCCTAGGGATATTAAAGGATATATCCTAAAATTGGATTCTTTTTTATTCCTATGTATCATGTAATTCTTATGGGTAATGGGTTATACCATCTCATAGGAAATCAGCGAATTTTTGGGCCGAGCTGTATTTGAACTAGCATAGAAATATTGCTAACGAATTTACAGTCCGTCCCCATAAACTGCACAGGTATCGACCCAGGAAAAATCCTGTTTAGGCTTATTGGCATTTCATGATCAACTTCCTTTCCTAGTACCCAACCCCCGGGGAAGTCGAATCCCCGCTACCTCCTTGAAAGAGAGATGTCCTGAACCACTAGAGGATGGGGGCAAGCTTATCCGACTACCATCATACTATGATCATAGTTTGAACAGTTTTTTTGAAATTGTCAATATAATGGAATGGTATTGATTAGATTCAAGACCTCTTTCCATTTTTCATAACTACGAACGTGGTCAAAGGAATTTCCGCCATCTCGTACAAAAAGAATAAAACCAAGCAAAAGGTTTTTCATAATTTCATTTTTTATTATGACTTAAACGATTGGTTGGGCCGTGCAATATGCCTTTATCTATATTTGCCACATTGGAATTAATAATCAAATGGGTTTTTGTATCAACCACCGTGTAAGCGCCATACAAAAGATATGCTGGTTCACTTGAAGAGAATCTATGATCCGATCTGAATCATGTCGTACATGAGCCGGCTCCGTCAGATCCAATCAAATAAGTGAAATAGATAAAGGTTGATCTATTTCACTTATTTAATTGATTGAACTTAAGATTCAAAAAAGTTCTTCCTTACCCAAATCATTATGATTACTATGAATTCCAACAACTTCATGAATAAAATTATGAAGAAAATCATGAAGAAAGTGTGACCAATTAACCAACCAACAAAACTACTTCTTACAAATAAGATATTGTTTTCGTTGTCATTGTTATAGTCATCATAAATTCCAATTGAAGGCGGACCAGGTGCTTTACCACACGCCTTCGTTACTGACCACGGGCTTTCTTTTATCGTTAGGCTCCAAAAGCGGCCAGTTGTGCAAAGTGGTTAGACTGGTCCATAAAAGTTGAAGCAAGAAAAATAACAAAAAGAACAAGAACATTTTTATGCAATAAGGTTGAACTAATCCTTTCTGAAGCGGCCTATTATAGATCGATGCGAACATCACGAACTGTCCCGTATCAAAACCAGCCACCACTCCTACCCGTCTCCGGTTGTCTTTTGTCAAGAAGCTGGCTACAACAAAGAAATAGCAGTTCATACCTACGATGGTTGTGGTCATAAATCTACAAAAGAGTCCGCCACTGATCACTGAATTGAGTATTTGTTCATTAGAAAAAGTAAAAATGCTTGAATTTTCATAATAACTCCGATTTTTCTATTTTTATTGAATCAAGAATTATTAGTAGTGCCGCATTTCTAACTAATAAAACTGATTTTTTCGAGGAAGAAAAATAACGACTTATGATGAGTCATGACCAGTAATCAAACCGTAGATTAAACAAGAAGAAGAAATTAAAGCAACATAACCTGGTTTCCGACTAGCTAGTTAGTCACTAGAATTATATGATTTGTAATAACCCATGTTTAAGACAATTTGAAAATTTGGTACAGTTTGAAAATTTTAAATTATTCCAAATTCAGTTTGAATTTTTTTCACCAGCTAAATATTCTCAACTCGTGATTAGCTCGATCGTGAAAATTTGTTTGAAGATTAGATAAAAAGGTTAACCGTATCAATTGTTTTAGCACATTTTCAAAACAATACTAGATAGGCTTGATCTTCTCTAAGGGCTCCAGAGCTGCTGTCCCGGGGAAGCTGTCCCGAACTAAAACGGCACTGTTTTGGTGCCGACTCCAAACCCTTGCAAAATGCAATTTTGTGGGGCCCACTTTCAGGACTTATACAAACGATTCGAACTATTAAATATTTTTTAAATAATTATTAAAGTGGTCTCAAAGAAAATCGGGCCCATCCGATATTTTTACGTTATTGATCTAATTCGTTTGATTTTCATTCAGAATTCAGGACCTACCAGTTTAAAAAAACTTTCAAGAAAAGTTCTAAAATTGTGGGCTCGATAACCCATTGATCTGAACCATAAGAGTCGTAGGCCTCGTTGAGAAGAGCATCCGGTAAAAAAATTATCTCGTACGGACATTGATAGGTATAAAAAAAACTCATATTTCGCTCTTTTCAACGAGCCCTACGACATCTATGGTTCAGATCAACGGGTTTCAAAGCGGAAAACTTTGTAACTTTTCTTGAAGATTCTTTCTAGTTACAACGTCCTGAATTCTAAATGAAAATCGAACATATTAGATCAATAACGTAAAAATATCCGATGGGTCTGATTTTGCCCAAGACCACTTTAATAATTATTATAAAATTATTTAATGGTTCAGATCGTTTGTGTGGGTCCCACAAAACTGCATTTTGCAAAGTTTTGGAGTGGGCACCCAAACGTTGCCGTTTTGGTTTGGGACAGGGGCTCGGGACAGCTTCCCTGGGACAGCAAATCCGGAGCCTTCTCTAAGGATTTGGACGGTCTAAAAGGGATAGGATTGTCCAATTTAGGGCTTTTTTGTGCCCTTCTCAGCCTGCATGGATAATCGCACTTGTTTATCTTTGGGAGCTCATCAAAAAATATCAACCGTGTTAAAAATTATATAGATCAGATATTGAGAATAATGTTGATAAAAATTATCATGAGAAAGTTTAATACACACGGAATCGGAACTCATTTATCTTGGGGATAAATGTGTTGGAATTATATATGTGCTGATCAATATCCGATAGATATGATTTTGGACACAACTGATATTCTCCACAAGCTTTAAAAAATTGGAGTCTCGTTTATTGAAGTACTAGGGAATGCCCATGCCTAAAGGCACGGCGCGACGTAATTTAAGCTCAACCCAAGGTTATATCTAGTCAATTACTGTAATAATGTAACTTGGTTTATAACGCTCATGAATGAACCAATAATGAGAGTGCAATTGGAACGT
>JAXBDA010007385.1:0-17743 GCA_036023075.1 Gaultheria prostrata
TATATATACATCCAATAAGGGATCCCTTATATGCTACGGTGCGGGATTTTTTGTTCGAGATCAAATTTTGATGATTCGAACCGTTAGATGTGTTTAAAACATGTTTCTAAGGTCTAGTGAGAGGATTTGTCAAAAACAAAATACTCGAAAGGGCTTGATCCAAGCATTTTTCGATAAAAATGTATATGTACATTTTTATCGAAAAATGCTCGAATCAAGCCCTCTGAGTTCTGTGTCCTCCCGGCCCTAGTTCTTGACACTGCGGGGAATCGGACTCGAAGATCACTAGCCTACGCGGTAGCTCTGTTACTCTGTCCGAGTATCGAATCAAAAATCATCCAGTCCTACCGTTACTCTGTTCGAGTGCCGGGTCAAAATCAACCACCTTCTGCCTGAGGATATAGCCGATTTTTTCGAACGTTTTTATCTGATACACAGCGGGAGCTCTGTCTGATGCTCTACCCAGGATTCGAGCTGGGAGCCTGAGGATATAGTCGATTTTTCCTACTGGGTCTTTTCCGGTACTTTCTGAGATCGCTTACCTTGACTTGATAGCCGTCCGGACAGTTTGTACAAAATCCCAAAAATTAAAGCATCAAGATTAATTCAATGAAATCAGATATCTTTTCATAACCCAGACTGGCCTGATTCCCCTTATATGCATGGGATACGTAGGCAGCCCGATGAGGGTTCAGTCACAACAGAAACAAAATATTTTCTCCCAACATGATTTTTTTTTTTAACGGCAAAAAACTTTATTAATCTCTGAGGATACAAAGATTAAAAGGGAAGCGAAGGGGCAAACGACCACAACTAAGAGGGAACGCAACCCACTAGACAAGCCCCAACGCAACCCAAAAAAGAAAGTTAGCAAGATGCCAACCAAAATAGACGAGATACAGAGAAAGACAAGAAAATAGAAAAATAAGCCCCTGATGCTGTTCTGATGGACGCCTGACTCAAACCCAAAACACCCGATGAACTCCCCAATCAATATAAATCCCTAGCAAATATAACACCACAAATTATAAACCCCAAACACCCGAGAGAGCCTCCACCCATGCTCAACCACCTCTATAGCCACTCCAATCTTAATAAGAGATCTACTCCCAATCCGGCACAGATTCTTAAAAAATCAAAGCAAACCTGATAATCCAAATGAACCAAAAGACTACCAAGGGAAATAACTTCCCAAAACATTCTACTTCCATAATTCAATAACCAAACCTTCCACCAAAATTAATGGATGACAATCAATTGAGGAATAACCCATAGAACTCCCCACCAAGACAAAATATTAGACCAAACCTGATGCAAGATGCTTCATCTTCAATATAAATAATGCCACAGCCAGCCCAAACTATCCTCAAAGCCATCAGAAATTATGATCAAGATTAAGCTCTCTATACCAAGCCAATTGACAATCCAGAAAAAAAAAAAGATTGATTTCCAACACCAACCCAGATGGTGGCAATGCAAGAGAAAAAGGAGTACATTAAAGGGTTCTATTCTTTTAATTGCGAGATATCCCTCCAAACGGAAGAATCCACCAGCAGTTTCATCAGCATCTACTGCCAGAAAACCAAATTCACTATGGTTTCAGATTACCTCTTTTTCTTTCTACCCCAGCCCTCTAATGATACATGAAATTAACAGACTACAGACTCTACTGCGCTAATTCTGCATTTGCTTCATCCAAAACCATGAATTTACTTATGACTTCCCCATCCACTCCCAAATAATCTTCCCCATTTGTCTTTGACACTGTCCCCGCCGCTTCCTCTTCATCTAAGATGATCCTGTTTCTATTTTTGATTCCCTCAGAAGATATAGACAGAGCTACAGCAGCTAATAATGATTTGAGAACCACACTATTCTTTTTTTTCCCTCCTTTTTTCGATTTTGGGATGCCAATTAATTCTTCAATTGACTTCTTCTTCCTTTTGAATTTTTCTGTTATGAATTTCTTAGAGGCACCATCTTGTTTCCTATTAAATGGCACAACACTCCAGCTAGAGTTATGGTCATCTTCAATAACATCAACAGGGGTGGTAATCTTGGGAAGCACATTATGGTTGAGAGCAGGATCAATATATGAGCTTTGGCTCTTAAAAACAATATTCCTCATGGTTCTATCAATGTAAAAAGATACACCAACCTTTGCACTCCCCATAGTTAATTGAGCCTGTTGAATGTTTTTCGAGACCCCCAAAGCATGTTTATAAGTGATTAATTGCAGGTTTCCCTAATTATCATTTTTCTTCCCCACCTCCACTATAGCTTCAATTTCAGGTGTTTCATCAACAACCTCCACTTCATCCATGTTGACCAACGAAGTTTTGTTGATTGGATCACAAATGTGTAAACCACTGATCTCTACATTCACACCCGTCCCTTCACCAATATTTTCCCCTGTAGGTTGAACATTTAAAGCTGCATTTGTATTTTCCGCAGCATTATGCTCCCCCTCCTTCGAGGTGTCATCATTACTATGCTTCTCTTCATCATCACTATCAGCATCTTTCTCTCTCTCTCTCTCTTTGAACTGGAAATCTGGACTTCCATGGGGGAACATGTTGGCTTTGATTATTCTAAAAGACTCGTCCTCCTCCACTCTAACCGTGTAAATTTTGCCAAGAATATCTAAATCGACGGATCCAGAGATTTTTTGACTTTGTTCTGTTGCAATGAGTATTCTCCCTTTCTCATAAGAATCCTCGCGCGATGTAGATTCATCAACTTGTAAAAATATGCCCCAAGAATTCCCCATAAGTTCAAAATTTGGAACCGACCAACCATTTAGTGGCATACTGTAACACGATAACCAAACAAATCTCTCCTCATTAGCAGCTTCGCCCATCCATGGCTTTATTTCATCAAACCATAGTTTAATCCAATTATCACCGATGGTTTCATCTCTCACTTTTGAATTGGGAAAAGTGATTATTACATACCTTCCACCAATTGCTTTGATATTTTCAATGGAGATGCCTTCCTTCTCAAACACTTTCTCCAGTTTGAAAGTAATTTGCTGATTTTTGCAATTTGCGCTTCTGTATAACCACCCATTCCCAGCCGGCTGAATTGTTTCTGGGTGGTGAATTGAATAGATGCTTTACCAGTGCTCCTACAGACATGGGTTTCAGGATACCCATTGTTCGAATGAATGATATCTTTTTGCTTGGTGCTAGGATTCTTCACTCTATACACCAACTTTTTATGCTGCTGCTGTTTCTGGTTTGCAGTTCCAAATTTAGCCATATGAACCACCAATTTTTTACCCCAAAACCACTGTCCATGAATGTGTTTGATAGCTAAATCTACATCCAATTTGCTGTAAAACCTCACAAAACCAAATTGTTGATTTGTGATTTTACTTTTTTTGTCTGGAATGAAGATATCTCTGATTTCCCCACATTTTGTGAACAAGTTCTATACCCAAACTTTCCTCATAGATGATGGAAGGTTATCGACAAATACCGTAGCTATTTGATTAAGCGCCATAAAGGATTAAGGAAATCAAATTGCGGAAATACCAAGCTTTATAGTGCTGAATCTACCAGATAAATAAATGGAACTCATGGAAATAAAAAGCCCCAAATAAAGTCGATCACCTGAGAATCAAAGCTAGCTTCACCGAATAAGTTCGACCGCCTGAATGTAGAAAGCCCAAACTTCACCGACTAATGGCGAGCGATGAGATACCCAGATTGCCTTCACCCATGCCCATATCAACAGACTTTTACCGTTGCCAGCGGTGGAAATCAGACACGGGATCCAGCTCCAATCAGCTACGCCGGCGATGAGCCGGTTCACCCTCTCTCTCTCTCTCTCTCTCTCTTCGACGCCCAATTTTCTCCCAACATGATAATATCATATTATCACAATAATGTTCGGATACTTTCCATATCAAACTTCGGGCACCATGTTATGCTGGGAGCATAGGATTCGGACAGCAATTTATATCATAGCTACAGTATTATTTATACTGTATTTCATGTGCATTTTTAGATTATGCCATGCATACCCAGGATTCATAGGGTTAGTTCCAACATTGTTCCGATCCTGAAATCAGCTTCTCCCCAAAATTACCAAAATGCCGTTTCTAGTCTTTTTGGCCTAATTTTCCCAGAAGAGTCAGTTAGGAAGTGTCCTAGGGTTCTTTTCGAGTTTCCTCTGGTCCCAAAGTTAGCTCCATGTCGAGGCGCAGGAGCTAACTTTAACTAAAAACTCAACTGTACTCATTTTTACTCCCTAATACTGTACCAGATATTTTACCGGGGACCACCGGCAGCCTTTTTCGGGCTTCGGTCATGATTTTTCAACTTTCTACCATTAACTCTCCTATATTTTGTGTAATTGAGTTTACTCTTTAAATTTGTACCAGATATATCCTGAGGCCTGCCGGCAGCCAGTTTCGGCCCTAAACGGGTTTTTTTTATAACTATTCATACGGACTTGCAAACAGTGTTTTAAAGCTATCTTTGGCCTTGTGGCCACCCAATAAACATCCCAGGACCTTTCGTTGGCTATCGGCAACCGCAGACGATTATTTTTCCATATTCTTCCCACAGAGTCGTGTAGTCTGTCATGTTGTGATTCTTGTGAAATTTCATTCCTTGGTTAACCCTGTATTTTTGTTAAGCTAGTTCGTTGATGTTCATGTCATGTTGTGATTCTTGTGAAACTTCATTCCTTGGTTAACTCTGCATTTTTGTTAAGCTAGTTCGTTGCCGATCAAATATATATATATACTAAGTTCTTTTTGGTCTTTTTTCATTTTTGGTTCATAACAAAAATTTTGGTTTAATGGACATGAGGGAAACCTGGAAAAACTAGCTTCCTCAGAGATTTTGGCCAAGTTTGTTGGTTGACTAGGATAGAAAACAAATTAACTTCGTTGGCACCAAATTAACCAACCATCCACTCAATATCGTTCAAATTCAAAACATATTTCCATTTCCAAAAAAACAAAATAAGTAGAACATTTTCCATAACTATCTTTTCCCTTCTTTTTTGGCTTTTTTGAGGAACAAAGGATAATTTCTAGATAAATAAATTGAAAAAGGAGCAGTTATCTTCTTCATAACTTTTTGTTTGGTAAATGATAATGCAAAAACTGTTTTGTTTTGATCAATACTATCTTTCTAGGTTGTTGGATATAAATACTTTTTGTATATCCACGACACTTTGCTTCCAAGTAACCCTTCTTTGGTATCGACCATTTATGCACATCACTATATGAGGCACCACTTATGGATCCCATACAAATGATTCCTATCGTTCATTAATTTTAAAATATTTTTTTGAAAGAATTCGTGAAAAATTAGCTCAATCAAATAACTCTAGGTGCATGATCCATGTAGGTGAGGTCAGCGCGTAAAACTGTTTGAGTATTGACTGGCCTATCAGAGCTCGCTGCGTGGCAAATCATCCACCATAGACACGTCAAACGCTGACTAAAGTCAACACTTGGGGTAAAACCCCACCGCGAGAGTCATACCTTGCGAAAGGACAAAATTAAGACATACTAACCCAAGTATAGGGTACCCTACACTTAGGGACCCTTTATTATGAGGAATTCACCTGACGCGACCCTCCCCAAGGGGAATCTAGGTGATGAGAAGTTGTTGTTACTTATGATTTGAGCTCGCGACCACCCCTGGCCAAAAGGCAGGGACATGGAGGTCATTTGGGTCGTAATAAAGGTATAGGAGCTACCCAAAAGGGTCGCAGCCATGCCTAGTACAACGGGAACAAGGGAACTATAAGTGGCTTGGCAGATTAAGAGGATAAGGGATCGTCGCGATGGAATGGCGCGCACTGGATAAGCCGCGAAGATTATCCTAACGGCCAGTGACGCCACCCACGTGGTCCATGTATATGGAAAGAGCACGTGTCCTCATATGATAAGGGGAATGTCTGCAACTCAATGATTGACTGCATATCCCTATAAATATAGAGCATTCCTCCACAAATTCCGATATAGATCAATTTGCCCCCAAGGCACGAAAATCCTAGAGAGAGAAAGTGATTCAGAGCTCTGCAATTAAGAACATTGTTCTTGAGCCCATGGCGCTCGTGAACCCATTTCTCGTAGAGATGGTGTTTAAGGACGATGATCTAATTAAGGAGTGGACTGAATTCTGCTGCCTTCTTTGTCTATGTATTTGGCCTAATCTTTCACCCCACCCCACCCCTCTATGTATTTGGCCTAATCTTTCACCCCACCCCACCCCACCCCATCCTTTACTTCTCTATTCTTAATGGATTGTTAGCTATTGTTTGCCTCTCCAAGTTGAATTTATTTGACTAATCAAAAACCTATCCTACAATCCAATATACCAATTTTTAATTTAGAATTTAGGATCTTAGATTCTGAATGAAAAATTGGTATATTGGATTGAGCACTTGAAAGTATCCGATTGTGCTGATTTTTCACAAATCCACTTAAAATAGTGTTTTACGTAAAAAATAATGAACAGTGTTGATCATTTGTGTGGTACCCAAAAGTAGGCGGCAAGCCTATCTGTGCACCATCACAGATCGTCGGTACCCATAGAATTATCGGCTTCCAAGATCAATTCATTTTCATTTCTTTTTTCTCTGTAGAATATCAATTCTTTTATGTCTCGTAATTTCATCACCCTATATAAGTGTACATTAGGACGACTTCATTTTTTCCTATCTTTTTTTAAAAGTTTACAATAGTTTTGCGTTAATTTGTTTCTTTCTCTATCAGTTATTTATAGTATTTTATTTTTTTAAAACTTTTTTCAAGTATGCTTCATATACTACTATTTTTAATTTCTCTATAACTTTAGAAGATTGAATATTTAATCAGAAATTTAAATGATTTTGTTACCAATGAAAACATACTACTATATTACGATTTTGAATAAGTCCAGACTCACATAAGTAGAGTCCAAGTTTTAATTGACATATTAATTGGATCCGTCAGGACTGGCGGGGATCGAACCCGTAGCTACCGCTTGACCGGGCGGCAATCTGACCAATCATATATCACTATCAACTAGTAGTATTATTACTTTTGCAATCTAGGAGTATTTTGTTGAACCACTTTCAACCAAAGAGCCTTGGCGTTTGACTAATCATTTACTGTATTTAAGAAGAATAATTTGTTTTGGCACTCTAATGTCAATTTCCTTTTTCAAATGTCGGTTCAAGTGTCCAGTTGTACTCTCACATGAGATCAACTGAAAAGGGCAAAAAAAGCACAAGCACCCACGCCAATCCCACTAATTCCCTCCACTGTTGCGCATGCCTTAAAGCACATGTATCATATAACTAATAACCAAATAATTATGCGGCCCCTTAGATTTGGGGGAGAGCTTTTTTATGACCATATCGCTTGTCGTGATATTATCCAGGACTATAAGATATCTTTGTCGAGAACAGCCTCATTTATTGTAGCAAAATAATAAGACATGGCTGTGATAAAACTTGTAACTGTTGAAAACACACGTATCTAGTTAGCGCGAGATTTTTGGTATTCCTTGAGCAGGGAATATTTCTTGATGGACAAGAACTTTTAAATGGACCATTAAAAAGTTATTTCTTGATATCCAGCATGCAACATTGCAACTCGCTCAATCATGAATACACCGGCTACACCTAACATGTGATATGGGTGCATAAGGATATTGGGCTCAGCCTGGAATACGATCGTGAAGTTGAAAGTACCAGAGATTCCCAGAGGCATCCCATCAGAAAAACTTCCTTGACCAATTTTCGATGAATTTGAGATTTATTAGAAGAAAAATCATTTTGTTTTGGGCATTGGTTATATGAGATTCCGCTAATGTCCTTGAACTGTGCAACATTTCTTCCTCGCAAGTGGGTGCGTCTATTGGACCCTTAACATTAGTCAATTTGTGTGTAAACTAACCTGAATACTTGAGTTATCAAAGCTATGCTACAGTTTATGATATATTGATCTTAGCCACACCTGAGTGACAACAGGTGATCGGGTTTGAAACCTCTCAGGTACTATCAACTCCTTTGAGACCAATTCATACCAAGTTTCACTCCGACTTTAATTGGGTGGCTTCTTACAAGTGGGTGATGGGATTGGTCTCCCAGGGTGGCCCGAACACCTGAGTTACCAAAAAAAGTGACAACAGTCGGTAAAATTAGAGGAATAGAAAGAAATTAATATTTGTGATGCAACAACTCACGTGTCAATAGAATAGATTAATTACAGCATCTTCAGCAGAGGTAACCAAAAAAAAAAAACTATGAGATTTGATGATTCAGTGTTGTTTTAAGGGCTCCATCAGAGGTAACAAAAGTAAACCCAATCTTCCATTTACCCCAAATCTACAAACTCTGTAGATTTGATAGCTACCTTCAAATCTTAACAATGAATTTTATATTCCTTTTTTATTTTAATTTTTTTGCTTTCTTCATTTTATACGTTATAATATTAATAACATATATATAAATTACATAGTTACCATATATATAACATATATTTTATGTGTTTTTAATAACACACAAACACACATAAGGCCAGTTCCCCTCACACAACCAATAATACAACATTTAACACGACAATGATCAGAGTCCCACGTCAATGATCAGAGCCGTTCAATTTGTTTAAAACATGTTTTTAAGAGTACCCATAAAAATCAATTCATTGGGATATCAGTAAAGGCTTGATCGGTATTTTTCCTGAAATTTGACAGGATAAAAACTGAATGAATCGATCAAGCTCTTACCAATATCTGAACGTACTCTTAAAAACATGTTTTAAACAAATTAAACGGCTTCGATCATTTGCATGGGACTCCAAAATGGGTGGTTTACATTTGTTGTGTCAAATATTATGTTATTAGTTTATGTGAGGGGAATATATAAATATTTCTTTATACATAAAGGAATACTATATGAAGTGCAATTTTCTACTTTGCTTGGCCACTAACAAGTGCAACAATCAACAACTTAGACATTTTACCCAATAAAATCACCAAAACACCATACATAAACACAGTTATCCATAAAAATATCATACATATACGCATAACAAACGGAACCTCGCTTTCGCTATTGCTGAAATGTAGTCACCGAACTCTGTCATCGTTGCCTGAAATCCGTCGTAGTCGCTTGGCACTCTGTTGAAGTTGAAATCACTCTAAACATTGTCAAAGTTGATGAATCGAGACTGAAATCGACCTCTAAATCCGAATCAATTATGATTAAAAAAAACCCCAGTTTGTTCTTCCCTGTTGCTTCTTAACATTGCTCACACACACACACACAGGCGAGGCTACAATAACTCGCCACACCCTAGTGAGTTACTGTAGCGAAAGAGGAACTGTCGATGAGAGAGGCAAGGTTGTTGGGTAAGGGTTTAGTGGGTTTTCCTCGGCAAAGCCACGACTTTGAGGCAGTAGTGAGACTCCTAGAGATGGTCTTAGAGCATCTCCAACAGATCTCTCTAACATTAAATTTCAAAATATTTGAGGGATCAATCATGAAATCTGTACTCTAGCAGATCCCTCAAACACCAAATAATTTGCAGTCACCCATTAAATGTTCTTTCTCTGTCTTCAAATTTGGAGAATGTCTCGCACCCCTCAAATCTCAAAGTAATGTTATTCTATTGCCTATTTCATTCAAAAATGATAAACGTACAACAAAAGTGTCCAACTTGGCTCCAACACACTCACATGGTGTGTAGAGTCCACACACATTTTACACTCAAGTGTTTGTGGGCTCCACACACCATGTGAGTGTGTTGGAATCGAGTTGGACACTTTTGTTGTACATGCATCACTATTGTATTTCATTACCCTTGCAACAGATTTGCAATTTTACATTCCTTTCTTTTTTTAAAGTGTTAAGAATTTCATAGCAAACGTCATCCGACAATGATTACATCAATAGACAGGAATGAAGCCAAAACCACTAACAATTGAAGTGAGCACGACATGGTAAGGCTTTCAAGGGCCATCGGCTCGCAGACACACCTGCCGAACCAGACCCAACACCTTCGAGACGAGATGATGAATCTGATTAACAGTTAGCAGTAGAGAATCCCAACGGATACCCAGCTCAAACCATTATACAATACATCGCATATGCAATCAAAAAACGAACCAACAAACAGAAGCAAATAAAAAATAAAAACCAGCTAATCTGGACTCAAAACTGGTACAACCGATTCACCTCGCTGAGTCACCCCACTAAGTTGGATCAAAAGCACCAAGTTGGACCGAGTTGACAAACCAGCCGCTACTCCGGGGTGACGCCAAGTTCCAAGTCCGGCCGCTTACGGATCTGAAACTTTAATGTGACTGATGGGGCCAAAAACACCCGAGTTAAACCCTACGTCAGATCTTCCCCAAAAAAAATCCGTACCAGGTGGCGGAGAAAGCTAGATGACGGTGGGGGCCGGGGGCAGAGATGGTGTATGACATTGGGTGGTGGCGGAAAAGGAAGGCGGTGATAGTGGGTGATGGTGGTGGAAGTGGGCTGGGCTGGAGGCAGAGGGTTGAAAACGGGTGGCCGACGAGAAGAGGAGACCAGCAGGGGTGGGGTGCGGAGGTGGCAACCCCACCCCCAAAACTTAGACAGAATATGGTGAGGAGAAATGGTGTGAGGCGGAAAAACAATGGAAAAGGAGGAGGCCGGAGAGTGGTTGAGCTGGCAAAAGGAAGGAGAAAACCTTAGAGAAGTCCAATTTTTAGAGAGAGAAAGACTCTCTCAATGCAATAACAGGCCCTGATTTTTTACATTCCATTTGCTATTTCATATTGGACCGTTTTGCAGTACATTTGCGTTTACATTCTATTGTATTACTTGTCACCTTCCGGAGATCAGTTCCATATTATTACCGTTGCCAGCTACAACAAAAATATTGGGGTTGATTATGTTACGTTATTTCACCCAACTTGCCGATAAATATGTAACTCATTTTCACATGTTTCACAACAAAACAAAATCTCATATCGTAGTTTTCTTTTATCAACTTGAATATGGATTTCCAAATATTTGAGGAGTTATGGTGGGTGAAATGTAAAAGCATTTATGTTGATATTGCAAAATTTTATAATTGTTGAATATCACCCGATTATATTAAAAATTAATATCCATAAAAACAATGGTAATTAAAGTAATTGACCAACAAAGTACAGCTGCCAAAATATTTTTTAAAGATAAGATATGTAATGTATCATTTTACATTTATATCAGTAAAACTAAATATATATGAAAAGTAATAAGATACTTATAGTTTGAAGAATCTGGTAGAGTGCATCACATAGAGTAACCCTTCAAATTTTGAGGTGCGGTAGCGATATACAATTTTGAAGCAAATTTTGAGGTATCTGCTAAAGACGGAGGCGGGGGCTCAGCTGTCTCCCACAGCCAGCAGCACCTGCCAACCATTAAAACGTTGGCATTTTGCCATATTAAGAGGGTTTCCTTTGTGCTGCCTTCCGACTTGTTTGGTACCCAATAAATGGGGCAACAAAGCAAGCAAATTAATAGGACAAAAAGGCATCACAAACACAACCCAGGTATATAAAAAACACATTACAGAGTAATTAGTAGGGCGATCTACGAATTTTGAAAAAACCCTTACTAATATCGGATTAAGCTAATTTTTTACAGGTACATACATAAAAAGATTTTAAGATAAAATCGCGGTTTAAATCATTTTTGTGGGACCCTAAATAGGCCTCACAAAAAATCATTTTAAGATAATTAGGGAGTTGTTCTTAAGATGTTCTTTAAAATCATTTTTTGTGGAGCCTATTTTGGATCCCGCAAAGATGATTCAAATATGGAGTTTAGTTTTAAAAAAAATTGTATGCATACCTGTAAAAAATTAGCTTGATCCGACATCGGTAAGAGCATTTTTAGAATTCGTAAGGCGAAACACATAATTTCATATTAATGAATTATTGGTTTTTTTTTTGTGGAGCCTATTTTGGATCCTGTAAAGATGATTCAACCCATTAATATATCTTAAAACGTTTTTATGTGTGCCTGTAAAAAATTAGATTAATCCGATATAAGGAAGGGCTCTTTTCAGCATAGGGCGCCCACGAATTAATGTTTTTATATAGCAGAGTTGTGTTTGTGTATATATGATGCTTTTTTGCCCCATTAAAAAACAGATTTTTGTTTGCTTTCTTGCCCCATTTATTGGGTACCAAACAGGCAAACAATGAAGGAGACTTGACGTTTTCAAAAAAAAAAAAAAAAAACAATGAAGGAGAGAGCACAAAGAAGAACCCTCTTAATGTGGCAAAACTGTACCGTTTCAAGGATTGGCAGGGGCTGCTGGCTGAGGGAGACAGCATAGCCCCCGCCTCCTCTAAAGACCAACCCTTACCCCCTTTTCTTTGAACACAAATTGAGTCAACATTTTAGAAAAATCCCAACTTGGGTATGCACATCAAACACATTTTGTTTTACCCAAACTTACTGTTTTTTTAATATTAAGGGGAACAATTGGGGTTAAGAGAGAGATCAAATATGATTCTTATTAGAGCATCTCCACCCCTTATTCAATTTTTTTTAAAATTTGAGTAAAAATTTGATTTGGTATGACTCCTTCCAACTCTTACTCAAATTGTACGATGAAGATTTAATCCACAACATTGAATGCCAAAAGGGTGAATAAAAGTGCAAAAAAAGAGCCCTGAAAATTTGGTTCTGATTTTGATGATGAGTAAATTTGATGAAACATTTGAGTAAAATCAAATTTGGTGAAAGAGTGGAGTGAGATTTTTCATGATTTTTACTCAAATTTAAGTTTGGTGAAAGATTTGATGAAGGAGTGGAGATGCTCTTAGATACTCCTATCATATACATTAGTAGGTACATAATACTCCGTCCGTCCCATTTTGATAGTCTATTATTTATTTTTGGGACGTCTCAAAATGTAAGTCCACTTTCCAAAATAAACCATAGAAACTTATACTCTCTCTGTCACATTTTGTTTGCTCATTACGAATATCCGTGTCATTTTCAAATGTTTATATCTTTTTATTTATAATGTTTTTAAAGTTTTTAAAAAATTTGTCTAATAGAACTAATTGATCTATCAAATAAGATATATATATTACATATAAAATACATTATAGATTGAAAACTATAAGATTTTAAAAAAAAACACGCATAATCGTAGTGGGCAAACAAAATGGGACGGAGGGAGTAGTAAAATGACATTATGACCATTTTATTTAAATTAAAGTAGAACTACCTAGATCAATCAAATCGCCTTTTGAGAAGGTGTAAATGAAAAATTAAATATTTTTTAATGTAATCATTATATTCTCTTAAAAAATTGAAATCCTCAAATAGAACTATCAAAATGGGACGAAGTTGAGTAATAAATTGAGGGCTCGATGCATCCTCTAGAGAATTGTCCCAACTCCAAAGCCCTTGAGTCACGAGTTGTCGCTATCATATGCACCTCTCATATGTGCAGGCGACGGCCCCCCCAACCACAACACTCTCTCTCTCTCTCTCTCTCTCTCTCTCTCTCACTGTCACCCAATCCGCGTCCTATGCTAATCTACTCCGTTACCACTATAGTACTAGTTACTTCATTTTCAACACACGCCAATTTTATGCTCTCCAGTCTCCACACACTCTCTCTCTCCTCTCCAATCCCCCAAAACATAAAACAAATACAGTAAAAATCCCTCTAAACCTGCGCCTCGACAATTCAACCCCCCGGAGAACACAATTTGCCCCCTTCTCCCAGAAGCCTCGATACCCTTCACTAATGTGCGCCATAGCGGAACCGGCACAAGATACCAGGGAATAATCTGTACAGAAAACTCCATCTCTCTCTCTCTCTCTCTCTCTCTGTATGGAGATGGGCAGTCTACGGAGACTAGTGTTGCTGTTACTCCTAACCTTTTCGTGTCTCCCCGAATCCGCCCCGGATCCAGACGACGAGTCCTGCCTGACCCACCTAAGCGAAACCCTTCTCGACCCGAACAACAACCTCCATAACTGGACCAAAACCACCTTCCAGAACCCCTGCTCCGGTTTCACCTCCTACCTCCAAGGCGCCACCTGCAACAACGGCCGCATCTACAAGCTCTCTCTCACTAACCTCTCTCTAAAAGGCTCCCTCTCCCCTTACCTCTCCAACTGCACCAACCTGCAAACCCTCGACCTCTCCTCCAACTCCCTCACCGGACCCATCCCCGCCGACCTCCAAACCCTAGTTAACCTCGCCGTGCTCAACCTCTCTTCCAACAGCCTCTCCGGCCAGATCCCGCCGCAGCTCGCCTTCTGTGCATACCTTAATGTCATCGATTTGCACGATAACTTGTTAACCGGACAGGTACCGCAGCAGCTCGGGCTGCTGGTCCGGTTATCAGCTTTCGACGTGTCGAATAATCGGTTGTCCGGGCCGATACCGGCGTCGCTGGGGAACAGGAGTAGTGGTGGGAGTGGGAATTTGGTGAGGTTTAATGCGACGTCGTTTGAGGGGAACAAGGATCTATACGGGTATCCGTTGGGGGATGGGAAGGGAAGAGGCGGGTTGTCGGTTCTGGCGATTGTTGGGATCGGGTTGGGAAGCGGGTTGGTGAGCCTGGTGTTGAGTTTCAGTGCGGTTTGTGTCTGGTTGAGAGTTTCGGAGAAGAAGATGGGGAGCAGTGATGAGGGGAAGATCACTCAGCTCATGCCTGATTATTGATTTTGACAAAAGGTATTTTGTGTAGCAGTATGATTTTGTTTTTGGGTATATATAGATTTGATATAAATGAGGTTTGATTTTTTTTTTTTTTGGGGTTTAGCTTTTGTTGTCACAAGAAAAGGATGAGATAAGAAAGGGAAATGAGCCGATCAAGAAATTTCATTTTTGTACTTTTCTCTCCGTTATTCAATCCAAATGCGTGATTTGGCAAGAAACGCAATCCCTTTTTTTCTTCTTGTTTTTGGGTGTTCTTCTTTGCTTCCTTCGCAATTTCTGTTGGCCCAATTCAATTGACGGTGTATAAAGGATTCAACCAATTCAGCATGAGATTAATTAATGAAACAATCGAGCTATTTTGCTCCTCTCTGTGCTGTCTGCAATCTCTCTGTGTTTGTATAAAGGTTTCGCGAACCGATTTTTGAAAAAGGGCCTCTGAAAAAGGTTTCGAGAATCGGTTTTTGGAACCAGATTGTGAGGAAATAGGCCTGTAATTGTGTTGCATCTTTCTCTCTCTGGGGGTTGAGACTTTGGTGTTCCAGTGCTTATCTTGTTGGAATTTTTGTATGCTTTCTAGTTTCTGCTGCATCATGTGGGTTTCGTTGTTGAACAAGCTCAATTATAAACCACAATTTATCCAGTAATGCTACACACTGCGCTGAATGATTACTCATCAATTGTCATGTAATATCCCTGAAGGAAACATAGGCATTGTCAGTGATTAAATACACCCCATAAATTTATTAGTACTGTTATGTACCCTTTTAATCTGTTTGTTTTTTCCGTTTCGGTTTTCGGTTTTCAGGTTAGTTTTTATTTATTTATATCTTTCAATACTTATTAATCTTGTCTTGTGTCGCCGGTTCAAATCTGGTTCCTTACGATTAATCTTGCCTGACACTTCTCAATTAGTTCTGTTATACTATAAAGTTTTCAAAATTATGTCATGGAAAAAAATATTACAGATTAAAATATATAAGTAATTGAATAATTGTATGGAATTAAAAATGGATAAATAAATTGGGATGAGTAATTTACTTTTGGTTTTTTGGATTTCTGATTGAATCCTAATAATGCTCAGCTGTGGGAGACCAACACAACCACCGGCTGCAGTAACTTGTCTTTCGTGAAATAAAGAAGGAAACGGTTGCAGTACTTGTGCATAAGGTTGTTCCAAGTTAGCAAATGAAAATGGATCCTCTAGGTCCCTTTGAGAGGGGAGTGGACGGCCCAGTGCCCTAATTTTTTCACCCAATTTGAATCAGCCTCCTTTGTCAAAAAAACTTAAATCGGTTTTTTGATTTATTCGTTGTCTTTATTCAAAAAAAATTCGCAAATATTAAGTTTGCATCAAATTTTTGTGATTTATTGATTCCTCTCGACGAGACGAATCTAAAGAGTATAAAATTATAGTCAAAACTAATTTTTTTTGAATAAAGCAAAAAATACGTTGTTTATTGAATTAATTTTGGCTTTATTCAAAAAATAATTAATTTTCACTATAATTTCATACTTGTTAGATTCGTCTCGTCGAGAGGAATCAATAAACCACAAAAATTTGACGCAAAACTAATAAATGCAATTTTTTTTAATAAATACAACGAATAAACCAAAAAACCAATTTCTGGTTTTTTTGCCAAAGGAGGCGAACCGTTCATTTTTTAAACCTTCGTCAAGAATATCAAAGTTTTTAAAAGTCATGTTAATCAAATACCGTTCAATCAAAATTCTTCTAAATGGTCAGTGTTTGATCAGAAAAGAATTTTGTTTGAGTTTTGATCAAAAAGAATTTTCTTTGGGTTTAATTAGAATCACTCAAGTCTCCACGGGGACATCCGATAAAATTAGAATCTCTCAAAGCTTAAAAATAGTTCGCGAAATTTCACGTTTTATTGAAAGGAATGTCCTCGTTGTAGAGAGAAAATTGGAAATTTAATACGGAATTTGGATGATTCTGTAGTGCGGTGTCGCTCTACGTACATTATTGTAGTGTGGTAAGTTGTTGATTGCATAATACGAGTTCGGAATTTGTCTCGATCTTTATACGATTCGAGCCGTATATTATCGGGATGAAATCCGAGCTGCTTCGTGTGCACTAAAGTTTAAAAGATCCCCGAGTTTGCACCTAAAGTTGGGGATTGGTCAAACTTTGCTTATCTCCCCCAAGAATAGCATGGATGCCATAATGGGGATGGGACCCAAATGCACGATGTTTGCAGATGCTTAAACGTTGAATGTAGTTCCACCATCTCTATTTTTTACCTATTTGTCAGAATGTTCAGCTTACGCATATCTCAAGTGCTCAGCTAAGGAGATTCTTGGTTCGATCAAAAGTAGATCATAAGTCCTGGAACACTAGAATTAGAAAATTCACAAAAAATTATTTTTATGTATCCTCTCGTGAATTGTATGGGAACAAATCCACCAACCAACGGGATTAATCATTGGAATTGTATTTTCCCATTTTCAACCCACTAATCATTAAATGTTTTAAAAAAAACAAACCGATAGATTTATATTGATAAAAAGAAGGTAAATCACAAAAGGCTTTGAAGATTATCCGAAGCAAAGCCCATGAATTTGAGGGACCAAAATTGGATCACGTAATGATTTCTCCACTTCATTTTTCACAAATGTAATTTAAAAATTCGTTATTTAATGTTTGAAATTACAAACAAAGTAAGCACTAAAGGATAAAATTTGGACTGCATTTATAAGAAAGTGAAGCGTTTTAAAATTATTTTGCCTTTGCAGTATTTACTACTCCATTAGGCTTAAAGTTTGAGATCTACAAGCTTAAAATTAAAATTTGTGCTTCCAAAAGACAGATCACATGGGAGCCATACCCAGAATAACAAACATGCCACCTTACAACTCTGAGGAATCATTAGAGCAAGCCCAACAAACTCCCTAAATTGGCTCTCATCCCTATTTTAGGGAGCCAAATCCCAATATTAGGCTCCAACAAACTCCCTAAACCCCTCCCTAAAATACAAAAATGAATAGTGCCTCCCTAAAAAACCCCCCATTTAGGGAGGCACTATTCACTCCCTA
>JAXBDA010007386.1:0-17736 GCA_036023075.1 Gaultheria prostrata
TTTCAAAACCATTGGGCATAACGAGTCATTTTTATTGGTTTCTCGGGTTCATTCCTTAAACCCGGGTGGCGACTCCAAAATCACTTTTCAAATCCAAATCGAAACGCCATCGCGTGGGCGGCCGCCCTACGGGTGTCCACAGAAATTTATTTTTGATTTCCCCAAAAATCATTCGTTTTTCCTTCGTTGATAAATGAGGAGTCAATTTCCACAAGCGCTCTCAGCGGCGATTTCAGTTTTAAAATAAAATAAAATAAAATAAAATCTGTCAAGATATTTATTCGATTTTAGCCCCGATGAACTACGTTTGGTCTGATCCCTACAAACGGGGTACGTAGGAAACCTTAGGGCTCGACCACGTTTTATTGATTTTATTCTCGTATGTTGGGGCAACCGAAATTTGGATGTCTCTTTATCTTCAATGCAACTTGCATCACAGAATGATAACCAAGTCTCGTCGAAGAGGGGCAACTCTAGACACCCCAATTTTTGACCCTGCGTCTCCCCAATGATGAATAAAAGAAAATATGTAGAATACCTTGAAATGATCAGTCGCGCCTTTAAAACCATTGGAAAACAAACAAAGAATTTCTAGGAGTAAGGAGTAGAGGGCCGGACGGTTTTAATACCTAGACCGGGCGGCCTTATTCCCTTACGAGGACCGGACGGCTTTGACGTCAGGGCCGGACGGCTCTCTTTGAGAGCCGGCTAGCTGTGTCTATTACTTGTCTTGTCTGAAAATCCGGGTTCAGAGATTCATTGCAGAAGAATATATTCCCAGCGCCGGGGAATATCATGATGATAAAAATCTCTTGCGTGATTTCGTGGGTAACATCAGTGTCTATAAAAATTGATCCCACTCCCTCACTTTAAAGACGGTGATTACGGGAGGAGAGATCGCAAAAACAAAAAAAGAAGTTGTGAAATTTTTTCCCTCGTCCAGTTACAGTAAGAGGTTCCATACGAAAGATATTTCAAAGACACCTACTCAACTCCAGAAGTTCTTAAAGGCATTGAGAATCAAACCCGAGGGAAAACAAGTTTCTTTCGAGTTCGAATCGATCCAATCAAGGTATAAAATCGTATTTTCTGGATCGGGTTCTATAACCACAGTCCTTTGAGGGGTCTTTTCCCGGATTCGGGATAACTCCAGTAGTTATCTTTGGATTCGGGAGAGTTCATTTACAGCAAAAATCATCCCGAGGTATCGAAACGAGTGATTTTTTGTCATAATCGCGCGGTTCGATCCTCTTTCGGGGTATATTTTCTCTCCAAAACATTTTCTAAACCTTGATATTCCTCTTAGGAGAATTTCTGTATAAAGAAAACCTTTTTTTTAGTCAAACTCCATCCCTCCAGAGGATAGAAAATATTTTGTAAAAAAATGGTCAGGGGGCCGGTCGACCTTGATTTAGGGCCGGACGGCTCTTATACCAGAGCCGAACGGCTCTCCTCTGTTCTCCCCTGTTTTTCCAGTGAACCTCCCCTGTTTTCTTATCCTCTGGTGCGATTTACTTTTTTTTAAATTACACTTTTTCTTTCGATTTTCTTTTATTAACATTTAGTCCCTTCATTTTATTTTATTGCCATGTAATCATGTTAATTTCATTTATTTGTTATTCCCTGTTATTTACTTGATTAGTTGTCAAAGATTTTCAATAAAACATTTTTATCCCACAAATATTTAGTAGAGACCGGGAATATCCCAAGCGAGCGGGGTGCTTTTCCAAAAAAAACCTTCCCCGCCCGTAACTTGGCTTCCGAACCCAAAAAGAATCTTTTTCGTAGACCAAATCTTTTCCGAACGGCACAAGTGTCATCAATTATTTTTAAACGGTTTCTCGGGTACCAAAAAGATTTTCTAAATTAAATCCCGAGTGGCGACTCGTATTTTTCTAAAATATTTTCCAGATCACCGGAAGTGGTCGTCCACAGGTATTATTGTTATCTCCTATGAAATCTAGGGGTAAAGTGTAACACAATTTTCTACTATATATATTTCTTATCTGCAAAAAGCCAAAAACCTAAACCTAATCCATCTCTTTCTCCTACCGCCTCCCTTCCAGTCGTCTCTCTCTCTCTCTCTCTCTCTCATACTGAACGTGATCTGGGTCCTAGCAGCAACCATTAGCCAACACACTCATTAATCGACAATCATCATATCCGAACTCCAAAATCAGGTTCGTCCTCATCGGTTCCTCTCTCTCTCTCTCTCTCTCTCTCTCTCTCTCTCTCTTTCTCATACGATTTCAGTAGTATAAAACACACACAGAGGCAGAAGATTCTTAGTCTGATGTTGTTATGCACACAGAATAGTAGAATACAAATTATAGTTTAGTTGTTTCTATTCTAGTTAAACAAAAACTAATTAACTCTATTTTCTGTCTAGTTAAACGAAAACTAGTTAAACCTTAACCTATACTGTATTTTGTATTATGTTTAGTTCTTTCTTTCTTTGCGAAATACATTGTATTTTCTGAACTAATTAACTACTGTATTTTCTGAACTTCATTTGGTGATAGATGTCAAGCATTGGAGAGGCACAAAATGTTACTGCTAGCACCCAAAGGACTGAGGAGGATGATGAGCTCCTGGAGAGTGATGCTATGTCTGAGCCAACTAGTTAATGTTTAGGTCTCTATTTTGAGTTTTATACATTGGATTTTGTATTAAAGATTTAATCTGCCTTTGACTCTTTGTAAACTGCCTCTATCAAGTATCAATTCCTATCTCCGGATGAAATTGTTTGTGTAATTTACGTATGACAGGTAATCCGTGGATAAAACTGGAACCGATCCGTGACTCGCGGATCGGATTGGAACCGGACTGTGAGACTTTTGGTCCGAACACGGATTGTGTTTTCAAAAAACTGTGACTCGCAGATTAGGATTGGATTCATGCCAATCCGATCCGGACTATGTACACCCCTATTATTGAATCAGATGAGACATTTGATTTCTTAACTGGTGATGGAAATGACCACACTAGTTAAATTAGTTATTATTATTAAATAGTGTGCTAGTGTGTTTTCTTTTAATATGCAAGCGTGTTTGCTTCTTTTTATGTAAGTGTGTTTCTTGTGACAATATTTATGTAATCGTCTAAATCTTATGTTCATAAAATATCAAGTTGCAAATTTAATAATTATAAACTTTTGTTGTATCTCCTTGTAGCTACATGGATATTATTGATATTTCCAAGATGAAAGACGAAGATACTTGTTTAGTAGATAGTGCAACAACACCATTCTTAAGAACAACAAATATTTCATGCAATTAGTTATGACTAAGGCTAGTGCCAATACAATATATGGTACACAGATCTTATTGAAGGCCTAGGAAGTGCTAACATTATATTTCGGCCTAGGAAGTGCTAACATTATATTTCCTAATGGAACAAATATATGTATTGACAACGCTTTATATTCTACCAGATCTAGAACAAATCTGTTAAGTTTTAAAGATATTCGTCATAATGGTTATCATGTTGAAACTACAAATGAAGGCAGTAAGGAATATCTTTATATAACTTCAATGAAGTCTTGTAAAAAGATGATATTAGAAAAGCTTTCAGCTTTGTCAAGTGGGTTATATTATACGACTATAAGATCTATTGAATCACATGCAATGATGCACTAGAAGTGTTCTAACAAGAAAAATTTTATGATATGGCATGATCGTCTTGGGCATCCTAGATCAATAATGATGCGTCGAATTATAGAAAATTCAAGTGGACATCCACTAAATAACCAGAAGATTCTTTTATCAAGCGAATCCCCATATGATGCTTGTTCACAAGGGAAATTGATCATTCGGCCATCACCCAAAAATGTAGTAAATGAATCTCCATCCTTTTTACAAAGGATTAAGGGGATATTTGTGGCCCCATACACGCATCATCTGGGCCATTTCGTTACTACATGGTGTTAATGGATGCTTCAACTAGATGGTCACATATCTGTTTACTATTTACACTAACCAAGTGAATCCCCCTGTGATGCTTGTTCACAAGGAAAATTGATCATTCAGCCATCACCAAAAAATGAAGTAAATGAATCTCCATCCTTTTTACAAAGGATTCAAGGGGATATTTGTGGCCCCATACACGCATCATCTGGGCATATAGTTCAAAGCCCAAAAATGTTTACTTCCCCAAGCTACAAAAATCTTTATATGGTCTTAAATTATCTGGTTGCATGTGGTATAACCGCCTTAGTGAATATCTACTTAAAGAGGGATATGAAAATAATTTTATTTGCCCATGTGTTTTTATTAAGAGATCAAATTCTAGATTTGATATTATTGTTGTATATTTCAATGGCTTAAATCTTGTAGGAACTCCAACGGAACTGACAAAAACTGTAAATTATCTAAAGAAGGAATTCGAGATGAAAGATCTTGGCAATACCAAATTTTGCTTGGGTCTGCAGATTGAGCATTTGTCAAATGGAATCCTCGTTCATCAATCAGCATATACAGAAAATGTTCAGAAATACTTTTACATGGATAAAGCACACCCCTGAAGCCCTCATATGGTTGTTCGTTCACTTGACGTAAACAAGGACCCATATCGTCTTCAAGAAGATGGTGAAGAGGCTCTGAGTCCTGAATTCCCATATCTAAGTGCAATTGGTGCTCTTATGTACCTTGCCAATTGCACCCACCTTGATATTGCATTTTCCGTAAATTTGTTGGCAAGATACAGCTCAGCTTCAACTCAAAGACATTGGAATGGTATTAAACATATATTACGATATCTTCGAGGAACACCATACATGGGTTTATTCTACTCAAATTGCTCAAAGGCACAATTAATCGGATATGCTGATGCTGGTTATTTGTTCGACCCACACAAAGCCCAATCACAGACATGATATGTATTCACTTATGGTGACACTGCCATATCGTGGCGCTCAGTGAAACAAACATTGACAGCCACTTCATCTAATCACTCTGAGATTCCTACAATTCGCGAATGCATTTGGTTAAGGTCTATAATCCAACATATTCGAGAAAGAAGTGGATTATCATCAATCAAAGATAGCCCAACTGTTTTATTTGAAGATAATGTTGCATGTATAACTCAGATAAGGGGAGGCTACATCAAAGGTGACAGAACTAAACACTTTTCTCCAAAGTTCTTTTATACATATGACCTTCAAAAGAGTGGAGATATTGATGTTCAGCAAATACGGTCAAGTGATAATCTACCGGATCTATTCAACAAAGCGTTGCCGACATCAACATTCAAAAAATTGATCCACATTATTGGAATGCGTTGATTAAAGGGCTTGTTAAAGCAATGTTGAGGGGGAGCAAATGACATAATGTCATCATATAGACTGTACTCTTTTTCCTTCGTCTAAGGTTTTATCCCACTGGGTTTTCCTTAGCAAGGTTTTAATGAGGCAATTCGAAGACATTCAAGGGACACAAGAATACTGTACTCTTTTTCCTTCATCATAGGTTTTTCCCAAGGGTTTTCCTTGACAAGGTTTTTAACGAGGCATATTCTTAGTCAATGGTCATCCAAGGGGGAGTGTTATGAAATATTTATTTGTCTGACAATTGAGTCTTTATGAAAGTACCACTTAGTCTTTAGTTACATAGTAATACAGATACCAAAAATAGTTGTAATAGTATTCATATTTATTAGGTGGTCTCATTCCATTGTCTATATAAAGCTGTTTATGGACATTTGGAAAAGGTATTGAGAATAGAAAGAAAACACTCAAAGCAGAAAGAAAAGAATAGACAAAAAGGTAATGAGACTATGATTGGTCTGGAAGATCGATCGATCCTAATAGTTCTTGAAAAACTGATTTCATATATATATATATATATATATATATATATATATTTCAATATTTGTTTTACTTTATGCAACTTCTTTATTATTTGCTTAGTTTTTGTAACATAAATGATGTTTTAAAAAGGAAGCGATAAATGGGATATAAAAAATTTGTCATGTATAGTTTCGCAATAGACCCCTAATGTTCTCATCAATGCAATATAGTTGGATGGTTTTCCATTGAAATTATTAGGTGGTGAAATTAAAACCATGTACTCAACAGTCCTAACCATTTTGGAAAAAAAAAACTTTTAAATTGTATCATAACTTGGTGATTGTGTGTTTTTCTTTCTAATTTATGAAAGTGTTAAATAAGGGGCATGCATTAGTATAGTTAAAAGGGGCAGTAGAGTTGTTTTGTTGAAAGAAAATGAAAATTATACACACTTAATACTTTTGGTGTTAATGGTAGTAACCAAAATTCTAGGGGTCACGTGCCCACCCTAAATTATGTCATATTGCAAGCTAACATGTTGAATTTGGAGATTTCAAATTTTTCCGAGTACTTATGTCGGTATTTGGCATCTTTAAAAAAAAACAGAGAGCATTTTCAACCATTATTATGAATTCGGAGATCAATGTTAACTTTCAACCAGAGAGGCGAAAAGGTTATTTTTCAAATGGCCAGGTGAATAAAATTATGTGTGGCAAAATTTGGCATTATCTCCTTAAGAATTCCCAATTTTGGTAGCTGAACAGAAATTAATGATCACTGGAGACATTATGGTTACTTCAATGGCGTCATCGTTGGAACAGGAGTCAAATTTCTGGTTTTTTTTTTTCCTAATTAAGAACGATAGAAGGTGCCAAACATGAGTAATTATTCAGCATTTCTAGAGTACCTAGTGACATTGCTTACGTTTTACACACAATTATTTATGTAGCAACAAATCATTTTGTAGCAACAATCATTATTCATTTTTTTTGGATGGTTACGAGACAATAACTGACGCATATAATGTGGTGGCGATCTTTTATTTGTGGAGAGTATCACATGACAATGTAATGATATTTCGAGTGCACCTAATATATGGTCCCGATGTTTTAAGTATTGCAAAAGATGGTCCCATTCTAAAGTCAAACAACAAAATACATAGGGTCCTCACCCTTTTGTTTTTTCCTCCATTCTTTTTCTTTTTCCTTTTTCTTTATTATTTTTGCAGCTGAACTTTGTCTTGGAGTAGGAATTGGAATACCAAATGCAACAAATGGATACCAACACATTGAATAGGGTGAAGACTCAACAGAAATTCCCGATAATCACGCATCAAATTAAAATTACACTTAGTCCAAGGAGGAGAGAAAGGAAATATAAAGCTAAAGAGTGGAAGAAAGATTTGATTAGTCAAGCACTAACATTGACTAAAGGGGTCTTGTACATGATTCTTGGGGTGGATTTGTTCTCTTTTCCTTACCCTCTGGTGGGGTAGGTTTTACCTTTGTTTTTGTCGAGAAATTGGTGTAAGGAAATTGTTCTCGAATTTTTTTTAAATGAATAAATTTAAAAGAAAATTAAAATTTTGTGATTGGGCCAAAAGGGGTCCATGGTTAGCCAGGTCAGGTTGTTACAAGTTCTCGGTAATGTGGTTGAGCAGATTGCCGGTAAAAAAATATGGTAGAGTAGAAGCTCCAAAAAAACGTAAAAAATGTGGGATAGTTAATTTTTATGCTTCACATAAGCTTGAAAAGTCATGGGGTCGAGCGCAAATACATACGATTTCTTATCTCACATAAACTACAACAATAATAACAGACTCATCTAGTCTCCAATCATTAGGGATATGAGCGGGTGATGATTGAGGACAGACCTAACCTTTGGCAATATGCACAAAGTGGCTGCACTCAGAATACTACTGAAACAGTGGCCCCCCTAAACCTCCAAGAACCAAGGAGCTACAAGGACGTTTTGCTGCAAAACCATGCCCCGAAATCAAAGCTGAAAGACAATCAGGAAGGGCAAGTCTAGAGACCAAAATCAATTTATGCACTTATTACCATGCTTCCTTCATTTATGGTCCAGAATATCTCACTAATGAGCACATACTTATCTCACATAGACTAGTAAAAATAAAATATAAGAAATTCAGTTACAGAGTATGAATACCCATGAAATTGTCCAACAATATTATATCTCATCTATGAACTGAATTTCACATTGTGAGAGAAAAGAAGTGAAATTTGTCAAATGCCGATGGAGTGAGGGAAATTAGATAGTGTGTGGCATGCGAAGTGTGATTGATTGAGAGGGGTACGGGTGGAGAGTGGGAGCCAGCAAATTCCTTTTCACACAGAAAAGGTTTGGTATGCCCTTTAGATAATTGGACAAATCTCAGAGGGGTGCACATGGTTGTATTGGGGTAATTAACCACTTAAATGTCATAACCCGAGGGTTCGGTCGAGTAAGAATGAGAAAGCAATAATTTAGTATTGGTTTTCTATGAGATCGCATGTTCGAATATCACGGAAGCTAAGTATTCTGAACATTGGAGTCATTGGAGGATTTGTCGGGTCATTAACTCTAAGACTTCGGAGGTAGTCCACTCCTCCTCCTCTCCTCCCTACATGGCTGCGAGGTGGTCGAGACTTTCTTCCTTGTGAGGATCGATCTTCTGCTTCCCCATCATTTTTGGACGACGGCGGCCCAGATCTGGGATCTTTGGCCCTCAGATCCGAGCTTAGGTGCCGGATTTGTGGGTTCTCCAGCAGCAGCGGTGGTGGCGCCTGACAGCTGCGTCTGCGGTGGGACGAAGAGATGTGGGGCTCTGGACGCTGATACTTTTTCGTCGTCTTCCTCCAGCCACGTCCGAGCGGATTGGTGGTTTTTATCATCGTTGTTGTACAACTTTGAGGCTTTTGTTTTTTCTTTTCTTTTGTTGTTTCTTGTATTTTCGGACCGGTAGTATCATTTTTTAGTCTATTAATATAAGTTTTCACGATTCAAAAAAAAAAAAGTCCAGTTAATAGCAAATTGGCCCAAACACGCAATTATTAAATAAGTAAATAAAACATTTAAATGTCATCATTTTCACGTCCCTAAAATAGTGACCCACTTCCCCCACAATCCCCGCATAATTACCCGGCCAAGTCTGTCAGCATATATCTTTTGCTTCTCAAACTCCCGAAATTACTCTTTCCACTTTCTCTACCCTTGACCTTAATATCTTAAGGATAATATTATAAGCAATGAAATATAATATTAAACTGCCTAGCCAAAAAAAAAAGAAATATTATATGAAGCTCATGATACAAAGTAATGTGTCTCACGATTGTTGTGACTTTTGGTTTAAAATAGATTATCACATCGTCCAACATCATTTTGTGCCAAAAAAGAAAAAAAGAAAAAAAAAAATATATATATATATATATGAGTTCCGATCTAATGAGGGATCCCTCAACGAGCTTAAGTTGCGAACCTCCACTTTTCAAACCAAATTTTGACAATCCGAACCGTTAGATGTGTTTAAAAGGTGTTTCTAAGGGTCTCTGAAAGAATTTGGCAAAAAAAAATATCCGGAAGGGCTTGATCGGAGCAGTTTTATGAAAAACTACTCCGATCAAGCCCTTCCCGGTATTTTTTTTTGCTCATTTCTCGCGGGGATCCTTAAAAACACCTTTTAAACATATCTAATGGTTCAGATCGTCGAAATTTGGTAAAGTGGAGGTCTGCAACTTAGCTTGTTGAGGGATCCCTCATTAGATCGTCTTCCTATATATATATATGTGTGTGTGTGTGTAAACTTTTTGTTTGGACACTCTGATTTGGTTCATTTAAACTTTCTGTTTGTACAGTCTAATTTTGTTCATTTACTTTAGATGTGGAGAAATTCAGCATTTCTCTATTCTCGTTCATCAAAATATCATGGTTCACTACTATAAATGAGACTATTTTATCGCTTTAACAAATCGGAGAGGATCTAAAATACAGGATAAGTACAACCAAATATAGTTTTGGTTGTATACCCATTTGTTTTATCATAAAATTTCTTCCATTTATCTTACCAAATGTATGTAGTTTACGTTATTGTTTTGGGCCGTATGAAATGGATACCTCATATAAACAGCATGAAATATTACCCGTAGCACTACACAATTATCTACAAAAGACTTTTCGTAACTATGTAGGAGTCAAAGATTAGGTTCCATCACGTATTCTGATACTTAAAAATTAAGTTTCGTCGCATCAAGGAGCTATGGAATTTTGAACCCAAATATTGAGCGAAAAAATTCAAAATTTTACCATTCAACAGACCACAGTTATTGGGTATTTTGACCGTTATTCAAGTTTCACTAAAATTCAAGAATCAAGAAGGATTTCTATCCCTTGTATTTCCACAAATGAAATGAAAACCTCCATATTGATTGTAAAGATTTATGATCTCGATATCACGCTATTATTATTATATATAACGTGGAGCGCATATAGTGCTGTTTATAAAAAACTACTATACAAAAATAAATAATTTAATAAACATACAAAAACAGAAACATCCTTGTTTATAGAATCAAAGGACTCTTTTGTTAAAGTTCATCCAAGGGGCCACAATCATCGTCCCTTTTTGCTCTCCAGCTTCCACCTAATGAGTACTGTCCCCCTCCCAAATTTTAATCTATTATAAAAACTCGAGCTATTTTTTTTTTGTTACTAAATTTTTTTTCCTCCGACTGTGTTTGTTGATTCTTTTTCGTGTCACTTTCAGTTGATTACTGTATATTTTTTAAAACGGATTTCAAAAAATATGGAATATAAATCTTGTTTGATAAATCTTAATTAGTTTTATTATTCAAAGGTTTCAAAATCATGAAAAATATTAGAAATTGATATGAAAATTTTAAAAACAAATATGCACGAGAGTGCTTTATTTTTAATTTGAAAAATAACGCAATTTTTCACAATAATAAACTGAAATTTCGACAGGATGAGTGTTGGAAAAAACATTAATAAGAGGGGGAGAGGAACTTCTCTATATAAGAATTGGACCATCACAACATTTCTCCATTACTCTCAAGACCAAACCACCACTCTCTCTGTCTCTCTCACTCCATTCATGGCTTTCACTGCCAAGCATTTCTCACTCCTCTTCTTTCTCTCTCTCCTATCCTCTCACCTAAGCCATGCTAGAGAGGCGCCCCTATCTTTCAGTAAAGTCACAAATACCCCCACTGCCACCACCACCACCACCGCGGCCGCCACCAATGCCAAAGAAACAGTAGAAGTCCCTAACAAGAAACAAGAGCCAAGCTTCCTCCCAGACACCCAAACTGGCTATGGCCTTTACGGCCACGAGTCTGGTCAGCTTCCGCCCACCTCCACTACAACAGCCGCGAAAACCACCACCGATGCAGCCAACGCGGCCACCAAAACCACCACTGATGCACCCTACACCACCACCCCTACCACCAGCAACACTAACAACAACCCTTACTCTTATTACAGCAAGGAAGCTTATGTGACTAAGCCACAAGGCATGAGTGACACCAGGTATGGAGTACTAACCTTTTTCAAGTTCCATTCCAGTGTTAGTTTTCCCCCGGAGCGGGCCTGTGTAGTCACTTCCCCTTTTCAAGTTCCATTCCAGTGTTAGTTTTCGCGCGAGCAATTTATTTAAGATCCAAAAAACAGTCCAAAACAAGAATGGACGTCTAAAATTCTCACTACACGCCTGTATTGAGTTGTTTACTACAAGCTCCCGGTTCCGGTTTTTCCCATAGTTTAGTATCAAATTTGGTACAATTTTCAGTGGCCCAGTGGATAATGATTTTGCAGATACTCCCTTAATTCCTCACTTCCATAGTTGTAGTACTTCTTTTAGAATAAAAAATAAAATACTTTCCTTCATAATTTTTGGATTTTATTGTACCTATTTAAAGATCAAAATTAATTTTTAGAATAGGTACGAAAAAATTCTCAATTATCCACGAAATTAACTGTTTTGAAAACTTGTACTATATATATTGAGTACCAGCAAAATGGATGAACATTATAGGATAGAGAGTATTATAATGGGTTGTGGTATTATAGTGCTGCCGTCCCGTAATTTTAGTCCATCTTTAGGACTATGACTACTCTGACCATATAATGGCATATATATTATTTACATGATTTTGTAACATGGGAATTAAATTTGATCTTTTGTAAAAAATCATCAAACTGCAGGTTCATGGACAGAGACTCAACCACCGCCACGGCGGCCACCACCACCGACCCCTACAGGGAATCTTATGTGGCTGACCCACAAGGCTACACCACCACCACCAACGAAAACAATAACAACTACTACTACAACACCCAAACACAAGGGTTGAGTGACACAAGCCTCGTCGACCGCGGCTACACCACCAGTTCCCCGGCCAACAACTACTACAACAACAATGAAGCCAACAACAACTATTACAACACTGAAAAACAAGGGATGAGTGACACAAGGTTCGTCGACCGCAGCAGCTACACCACCAACGCTAACGCCGCCGCCACCACCACCGCTGCCAGCAACTACAACTACAACAACAATGGAGCCAACAGCTACAACACTAACCAGAAACAAGGAATGAGCGATACGAGGTTTTTAGAGAATGGGAAGTATTACTATCATGTCCCTAGGGAGAATAATTATGGTAATTATGGGTATGAGAACACGAGAGGGGTAAATTACAACAACAAGGGGTATTATGGGAACAACGAGAACTCGTACATGAAAGGGTACCAGAACCAAGAGAATGAAGAAGAGTTCGAGCCCTGAGCTTGATTGATCCTCTATAGCCCATGTGATGCTTAAACTTTGGTTTTTGTTTTACTAAGGAAAAATGTTTGGCAAGTATAGGTTAATTTATGGGGTGTTTGTGTTTTACTTATAGTGTTTTTTTTTTTTCATGCTTTGGAAAGCAAAAGTATGGGAGTATGATTTTTGTTCTTGGTGATCAACACTTGAATAAGTTGTATATTTACATATATTGATGCTTGTGTGCTAATGCATCATTAGCGCACTTAAATACATAGACGCATACAACATTGTGAAATTCCGAGTTGCCGGGCAAAAATTAGCTCAATCCCATATCGGTAAGTGTTTATCTGGATTCAGAATTTTAATCTTGAATTTTAGATCAATAACTGAATGATTTGATCGGTCTACTCATATTCATTAAGTTATTGCAATTTTCTTTTGCAGAAACGACTAAAAAAACAAGCCAAATCAAGCCCTATAAACTATCTGACCATTGAAATAAGACTCGGTGTGAGCCTATTTCCAAGTGGGTGAACAAAATAGCCCTATAAACTATCTGACCATTGAAATAAGACTCGATGTGAGCCTATTTTCAAGTGGGTGAACAAAATAGCGCTCGATTAGGAGTTTCCCCATTTTTCTTTGCAATGTCAATACGTACAAATTTGAGTGTGTTTCATCATAGTCCCCATTAGTCCAAGCATGCTTGCCAACCAAAAGTGGAGATTATCATAATTCATAACAGACGAACATTCATATGAGGGGAAAAGAAAAAGTGCTACAATAGTTATGACCTTTTGGAGATTAATCCTTTTTCATGGGCCCAATTACCAGTACTCATGGTTATACAGAGGACAGTGAGATAGACAAACCAAATAAAGTGCGCAGATTGAGGGCCCTTCTTCTTTTCTTTTTCTTTTCTCAGATTTGAACGGACAGATTATTAACTGTCTTTGGCATCGCCACGTGATGTCTGCATACCTTTTCTATCATATATTTGAGTGAGACTTACACACCTGTCTCGGACTCTATAATAAATGTGTAGTGGATGGCTTGAGACACTACGTGACGGTGCTCCAGAGATATTGAATAACTTTTCTTTTTGTATATAGATATGTTATATAATACATATAACATATCCGGATCATCCAAAACACAATCGAATGACCAAGGGGTGCACAACACAGTGCATAGCACCCAAGTGCACAGCACCCACCCCGTTTCCTAAGAAACTGCTAGACCTTGTGCCAAATTTGACAAGGTTTTTTATTTTTATTTTTTTTGCAATTACTGCTTTGTAATCTATGCTCAATGTTATGTAATTTGAGCATAGAATGCATTTCATAGTAGCAACTGTATATAAAGTGCAAAAAAACATAACATTGAAGTGCATTCTATCTATGGTCAATGGCTAATGGAAAACATAACCAAAAAAACTCATGCAAAGCATCACAAAATTTCACGAAGTCAAGATTCATTTACCACAAGAAACTACACGTCAAGTAAATAATGATTTGTAATTAGGCTAGTTGTGCTTTCGATTCGGGCTTCTTTCCGAGCTCTAAATGTTTTCTAGACCTTTCATTTTGTAGATCTTATGCTTGCAACAGCTTATAAAAAATCAAATCGATCGGACATTGAATAATCTATTAAACAAATCATGTTTTTTCTTCAAGAAATAAACAACAAATACAATTTGAAGCATACAAAACAATACATTTTGATTCGATTAGCAAGTTACTATTTCCCAATCGACTTGATTTTTGACGAGATTGTAGCAAACATCAAGGTCTGCAAAAGAAACGATTTAAACACATTTAGAGATCAGGATGACACCTGAATCGAGGGCACCGCAAAGCCCCCTTGTTCAGTGGCATGTCCTCGTGGAGGAGTAAAGTAGTCAATATTCTCTCCGTCCCCTTTTAAATGTCTACTATAGGAATATGTATATTTTCAAAACCCCCCTCAAAAAAAATATATATATATTTCTCTATATAATTTTTTAATTTGGAGTAAAAAAATTCTATAAAAATACTTTTTTTATCTCCAAAAAAATACTCATTTCTCAAAAAGAACAATTGAAAAAGGGGAAGAGGGAGGATTAATTAAGGGCAACGAGTGGGCACTATTGACTATATGTGGGAGAGAAGCATGGGGCCTGCTATTATACTCGACGAGTTCTAGAAATTGAACATTTCCGATCATCGGAATAAGACCAGAGCGTCCCAGAATTACCCGGGACAGCAGGCCACCTGCTTCCATGTGGGAGCAATCAACTTTCTATTTTTTTTTCTCTTTTGAATTTGGGCCTTTGGGGGACCCATCAACTCAATGGCAAAGTGCCCAAGACCACCATTATCAGTTGGTGAACCACTGACAAAGGTTATTATTAGCTAAGGTAGGGCCATGCAATAGTCAAGGATTGATGGTAAAATGCCATTGAATTTAAGTTTTCCAGAAGTGACAACCTGTTCCTAATGGATGTCCTTCCCCGTGAATGGCGGATTGGCTTGATCTTTGTTTTTAGACCTTGGATTGTGCCCATAACTTCAGCTTCAAGATTTCAATTCCTTTTGACTTCCATTTATCATTTGGGTGCCGGTCAATTTTGAACCCCCAATAGTGCTCTACTGCTTTATACGTACACTTTATTTTTGTTGAAATGCTTTTAGAGTACACAGTACTACAGTAGCTATGGCTCGAACCAGATATTCCGCAGCGGATTGGGGGCCCTATCAGGATTGGCTTTGAGATTTTCGGGGTCGTAAGCAAATTTTAACAATGTGACCAGACATTCCGCAGTGGATTTGGGGCCCTATCAAGACTGGCTTTGAGATTTTCGATCGTAAACGAATTTTAACAATGGGACCAGACATTCCGTAGCAAATTGGGGCCCTATTAACAATGGGGCCACGCCTGCAGTAGTTTGCATTTTTTGTGCGATATATTCGAAATATAATCCTTAAAAAATGAAGGTGGAAAGAATTGAACACAAGACTTGATGGTTATAAGGACACTTTACCTTTGAGCTTCCATACAACTATTGTTGGGTTATATATTTTCAAAACAAAGAGAGAACTTTTGTCACACATTGGATAAATGATAGAACTTCAAAGGCTTTATAATATTACACAACCCTTTAGTGGACTTATAAATGTGGCTAGACCCAAGGGAGGTCTCGCGCGCTCCCGACCTAGGCCGAGGTCCAGGCCAATTTGGGGAACCCGTTCCGGAAGCCAGTTAACCGGGTGCGCGTTGCGGGCCTCGCACGCTCGTAAGGCTCGCTTGATACAGTTTCCGAAAATAAATTATTTTTTACCGTTCCAGTTTTTGCTATAAAAAGGGAGCCCCACTCCATTGTTTTTCATCCCAAAAAATATACTCTCTTACACACGTTTTTCAGAAAGCAAGAAGGTCGAAATAGTGTTTTGTAGTCGGTTTTCTTCGGTGCAGAGAAAACTGAGACAGAGGTGGTGATTTCTGGGCTGTTTTATCCTGGGGACGGCGTGGTGTGTTGAACTGCTTGCACAATCTAGGCAGAGCCGCGAAACGTCTTAAAGAGAGCGACTTAGTCCGCGACTCAACCCAATCACAGCCATTATTCTGTTCGATTTGTAATCTGTTTTCATACACAAATTTGTGGTAACAAGTTCCTTATTTTCAAGCAATTGTTCCAACAACTATCTAGTAAGCAACTGACTTGTCCATAATATTAAATATATCTTAGAAATTTGGAGGCCTATTATTTGCGTCAAAAACAGGGGGCCCTAAGCGATGACTTAGTGGACTTATGCCCAGGGCTAGCCCTGGCCCCTATGGTCACGCTCAAGGGGGCCGGATTGCTACGCTGGTTGCCCTTTATCAACTTTTTGCAGTTCAAAAAAAAAATGATTTAGTATACTTAAGATATGCTCTTTGAGGATATCAAACGGCTAGCGGTGGGTTTGGTACCGGTTAGCTCAATGGTTGTGTTACGTACTTGTGTAACGGCATAATGTTGGGAGAATTGCGGGTTCAAATCTCTCCTATCAGTAAGGAATGCTCATGCGAGCGTATAGATAGGGGAGTGAGTGTGACGAATTACGCAACCAGCCATTTCTGACAGTTGGATCGACCCGTACAGTCTCGATTGAGTTAAACTACGCCTAACCAGTGTTTTAAGAGCACACCCGTATTCGGTTTTGATCTTTGTGATTAGACAGTATAAGGCGATCAGCTGTTGTGATCGCAATTGTCCTAACAGTTGCACCCCACGTTTAAATAACCCCTGATTGTCACTTAATCGACATCTTCTAGAAAACTTGCCACCCACTCTACACCTCGCTGCCAGGGGCGGACTCAAGGGAGCCCCGCGCAAAATTCAAAAAAAAAAATTATTCATATTATATATTTAGCATAATTATGCAACATAATGTTATATTTAACATTCACACTCATAGATTTCTCAAAATAAAAATGTAGAATTAATTTTGTGTTCATTTTGTTTATAAATTGTATGCATTATAAATATTATAGTCTATAATAAATGTCTTAATTTAGCAAGATCGTTGACAAGAAAAAAAAAATTGCACGATTATAATTAATAAGGTGCCCCCATTGGGTTGGATTCCTAGGTCCGTCACTGCTCGCTGCCACCTTTGCGCAAAGTCAATAACCAGAGGGCACCTATGTTGGTGTGCCAAGTGCGCCGACATTGCAGTCACACAACTCACTGCCATGTACTCGCTTGTGTGGCGCAGGTGTTGGTGTGTGAGCCATGGGTACAATGCACTGGCCTTACCGATTAATGGTGCTTCCCATTTCCCACCATATGAGCCCTAGCCACTTTAGAGCCAAGGTCCAAAAGTGCTTCCATACATATAAGTCACTCAAACTTTTCTCATTTAAGGAATCTGGGAAAAACCCACATATATAAGAAATGAACACTTTGAAAAGAACAAAAAAACTTTTCAAAAACTCTCAAACCAAAACCCATTTTATTTTGAAATTGTCTAATACTAAATGTGCCTGAAAATGCCTAAAGTTATTGTGAGAAGTGTGATAACCCGAATTTTCATAAAATAAAAATTCAAATTATATTTTAATATTAATAATTTTCTCGGAAAATTATTTAATCACCGGTCGATTTATTTAAATCAGTATATATTCGTCCGCGTAAATTCGTACA
>JAXBDA010007387.1:0-17735 GCA_036023075.1 Gaultheria prostrata
GGGACTGCGTAACACCTCTCTCTCCCCATCACACCCTTTAATAGAGTAATTATTCAGTGCACTGTCACATAAAATCTCAACATCTTAAACTACCATACATAATTTTAAATTTTATTATAAGTTTATAGACCCTACAAGAATGCGTCGCGAAAAATACAATGAAAAATCAGCTTTATCTCACCATATGAAGAAAGAAACATATACCTACAAGGAAAATGCTATGTCCACACGTTAAGGTTGAAAAAATGTATTGAAAAGTGTGAAAAATATATTGAAAAGTGTAAAATGTACATTGAGGTGTATTTTTTTGTGTGTGCTTATTGTGTGTCTATTAGACACATGTTAGCAATGACCTACTTACTCCAATATTGTTTGGGTGGTGATGTTCGACGGGACTCGACCAGGCGTCCATTATATAATTTTCTTTATCTCAAAATGTTAGGACCATTTGAGAATTTCAACTATTTTTCAAAACATGAAAAATATTTTTTTTAATTTTTTCTTTCCCATTTTCTAAATAACCATTACAACTTTGTATTGGAATGATCCTTGTCATACCAAAAAATGAAGGGCAAAACTAAAAATTTGTCACTAAAGTACATGTATTTTTTTTAGGAAAATTTTAAAATCTGCTCAATGAGCTGTCGTTAAGATTTAAAAAATATATCAAAAATGCATGAAAAAATATATAAAAAGTATGTGAATATGTTAAAAGTGTAAAAAAATACAGTAAAATTTGTGTTTTTTTGTCTTCTTATTTATTGATTGTCAATAGAAAAACCCATTTTGTTGAGGGACTAACATTTTGAAACGAACCCAAAATAAATACTTGATCCATTGAGTTTCACGGAAGTGGGGATGTTGCTGTGCAGCGTTTTGCACAGTACCGTGTTCTGCACATCTGGGCCGTTCGTTGCTCGGATGGATGACCCAAATTTCATTTTACACACACGACAACGAATGGTTCATATGTAAAGATGCCGAGTTGAAATTTGAACCGTCAATTTGAGCAATGAACGGGCGGAATGCACACAGTACCGTGCTGTGCACGAACTGCACAACAACAACTCCAGGTTCGAGTTTTACGTCCCATGGAAATTGCTAGAAAAAGGAGATACATGCACCGAATCATGAGCGTGAAAAGTACTAAAATCTATAGGCTGCCTCAGTTCGTGCACGCTTCGGCTCGTGAATCGACACAAGAGAGAGAGAGAGAGAGAGAGAGAGAGAGAGAGGAAAACCCAGGCCAGGAGGCGATCGATACATACAGATGATGTGTACGTATCGACGCAGGAGTTTGAGACGTTGTGGTAACGGTCAACCTTTTGTTTATTACTGTACTTCCAATGCACGCGATTGTACACGTGGCAAACGAAGAATACTTTTGGGGGTGTGGGGTCCAGTACCAGCGGCTATTGCGGACAGCTATCCAGCCGCCAGAAGGCGTGCTTTCTGGTTGGTGAGTTGGCGTTGTGTGTTTTTCTCGGGAAGTTTCGACTCGTTTCAGAAGATTGTACTGTATTTCGCGTTTGGACCTTGTTGTTTCGTTTATTCTTATCTCCCACCCCTGGCGGAGGTGGATTTCCTGCCGTGCACGGCACCGTGCCATGTACCCATCAGGCCGGCCGTTACTAAAATGCATATCTCTGATCGAATCCAATCCCATGTGAGAGCTATTGTTTAGATTTGATCCGAGCCGTACATTTTCGCAACGGAGGACCGGATGTTGTGCCATGCATCTAGTATATATTCCTTCACCATGGCTTACGACGGAAGCCATTTGAAGATCTGCATTGGTTGAAATTGATCCGTTTAATATTATTATTGTTCATTTATATAAGCCAACCGTTCCATAAGATGACTACATAAAAGTTTGTACTGTCAATCAATCTTTAGGCTCTATCGATAGATGTCAAACATCTTGTTTGTGGTGGTTTTGCAACATCAACCCAATAGGAGGATAAAGATTTGAGCTACGATAGAGACAGAGTAGATTGATTAAGAAGTAAATGCATACTAAATTATTAATGTTAACACCGTATTATATAAATTTCTAGAAAAACTAATTTTTATCACATATTAGGAAGGTTCCTGAATAGTGCATTTTGACGGAGTATAGAGAAATCAATGAATCTCAATTTTGAATATTATCATATAAAAAAATCCAAAATTTTGTTATACTTAATTGAGAGGCCTTAGGACTTGAGGCAACTTACATGCTTTATAATGGTCAGACGAGTAAAATAGATGCAAAATCGACTATAATTTTCCACCTAAAATTTTAAAGTGGTTGGGGTTGATTTACAGTACTTTTATGTGTGTAGTTCTGCTCTTGTACTGAGGTGAAAGTGAAATTTGAGATTGGTTTTGGGGGCTTGAGTGAAATATCTTGTTTTGATTTGTTCGGAGCAATTGCGCATGGGGGTCGCGTATCAGGTGGTACGGAGTTGTCCAATAATTGGCGTGCCCAAAAGACAGCTCGTTATTTCAGGCCGTGTGTTTTGGTCTTCTAGGAATAGAGATTCTGGCCTCAATGTCAACCTTGCAAACATGTGTTGAAGACTTCAAAGGATAAGGGTGTATCAGTTGTCGCCACTGGAATGATGTTGAATCCTTTCTTTTTAGGGGAAAAAAACATACGGATGTTCGGACAAATTTACACGTGTTAACTGGATTAATTCCGGGATCGCAAAATTAACGACAGGCCAAAACCTTTAGTGAAAGCCAAAACCTTCAGTGACAGGCCAAAACCCGCTTAGGCGCTAGCTAGTAGAATAAATCCTCTCTTACACGAGCGTTTGATTCACAACACTATTACTTCTAGCAGACACTTAAGCCTAGTTGATTTGCCAACCACCAATGTGGTGCTTCGTAAAATTCCAACTCTTTGCCACGAATTCACGGTACTCACCAATGCTCCTAATAATTAGTCTGAATCGCACAAAAAACTGCACATACTTAATTACTTACATGCAAGAACGTGTGAAAATCACACATGCATGCCTTCATTGTTGTAGCATTGTTGCTGACTTGCTGTCCAAACGTACTTGTGTAAAAAGAGACAACAACAAAAATTACCAAGATGTGTCATGAAAAACTCATTTTCCAGTTTACCGAAGTCACAGGGAGGCTTTCCTGAAGAAAAAAATAAAAAACCTAATTTTATGATTTCACATTTGAAGATGATTCAAAAAGGTGATTTTGCAACAACTAATTCAAGGGTTTAGTTGGAGTGGGAGGGGCTTACTCATGTTCACATATTCAACTCCAACCACCGGTTGAAAATCCTTACGGCTATTGGAGGCTTGTCCGATTGCTAATTTTAGAATTCAGGAATGAGTGGAGGTTACGCGTAAGCTCGTCGGAACATCCATTTAATAATAAGAATGTAATTTGGCAGAGCCTCTTAATTCCATCATTAGACAATGGCACAAGCGGTGAAGCATAATTTTCAAATTTTTGAAGAACAAGGCCAGACCTATTTGCTTTCTACATGGAAGAGTTTGGACTGGGCCACGCTTGTCCCAAACTTGTAGCCTTTCGACCCATTCAACTATTGGGGAACCCAAGCAAAAAACATATATAGGGCTAGGGAGAAATTTTTGGGCTTTGGCCTTTGCAGTGCTAAGAGCATCCCCAACAATAACTCTCCAAAAAAATTCATGAACAGTGTACATATCTATTTTAGTTTGACACTTTTTCTATTAACACTCCAACAATCATCTCTATTATTCTCTTTATACTAATTAAATAATATAAACTAATACATATAATATATATATACTAGAGGTGGCAAATGGGTGGGTTTGGGTAGATTGATATGAGTTATGGGTTGAAATGGGCGAGTTGAATATGAGTCCAAAATAGACAGGTTGAAGGCCTAGTCATACCCAACCCAACCCGCTTTTTTTGTTTGGCTTTCCATTTTTCCCGGTCAGACCTCCATAATGACATGCTTTTTTTTTTTTGTAGAGAGAGAGGAATTGGAGTAATTGGACTAACATCTTAAACGAAATTACACGTTAAAATGCACTCCTTCCGTTTCTAAATAAGTGTCTCACTCTCTCTCTCTCTCTCTTGCCATTTTTCAAATAAAAAACTTAAGTGCTTCCGTGTATCATTTTTTGAATTTTATCGCACCGAATTAAAATACTCATCGTGTACTTTAATTCAGTGCGAATTTTTTTCTAAAAATGATACACATAAGCACTTACTTTTTGATTTGAAAAATGTCACAATTTTTTGTAGTGAATACTTATTTAGAAACGGAGGGAGTACAAAACAGTTGTTGTAAAAATTAAAATCGGGTAAAGCCATAAGGAAGAATTCTAATCTCCCTCTCTCCCAATCAAATTACTAAGGCCCTGTTCGGTTAGGGGGTTTAGTTTTAGTTTAGTTTTGTTGACATCATCATTTTCCTCATTTCTCTCTCTATCTCTCTCCACTCATTACACCTTTTGACATCATCAAAACTAAACTAAACTACCAAACGAACACAGAGTTTTGGGCCCATCTCGATGATATTGGTGGGGTCATTTGGACGTCAGTAGAAATAGCATAGGGTGTGAAATTTGGTTGAACACCTGATAGGTGGTTTAGATTTCCACCATACAGTAAGTAGTAGTAAAGAAAATCAAACGAAAAAATGAAAAATGTAGCGTACACCAAGCTAGACAATTTAAACCCATGGAATTATGGGTTTATATGGGTTCAACCCATATCAACCCATGATACAATATGGGTGAGTTTGGGCTAATTATAATTGGATAGGTTTGGGTGGGTCTATTTGAATGGGTTAGAACTGTCACCTCTAATATATACACATATAAGAGGAGAGAGAGATAGAAATAAAAAAAGATAGTAAAAAAAAGGGTTTGGGAGTGAATAGTGGCTCCCTAGTGCTGTACACCCTTCGGCCATCCGATTGTGTTTTGGACGGCCCGGATGTGTGTTTACTTTTTACCTGTAAAAATAAATCAAAATTAAATTAAACTTGCCGAATGCATCCGGGTTGTCCAAAACATGATCGGATGGCCGAAGGGTACACAACATGGTACATAGCACCCGGGTGCACAACACCCACCCCCAATCCCTCTTTAGGGAGGTGATAAAAATTCAGGAAACTGAGCTAGCCTCCATTAATTTAGTGGCTCTTTCAAAACTAGAGATTTATCCTACTTGAATGTGACGATCAGGCCAAGTTTAGAGCAGCTCCAATCCTCACCCATTTTGTTACCTATATCCAAAATAATAGCTTTGGGTAGCATTGATGGAGTTAACTAAATGAAGCTTTTGACCCAAATTTGGGGCAAAAGAATTTGGGTAAGGATTGAAGATGCTCTTAGTTCTTCATATGTCTCTCGAAAGAATTTTTTGCTCAAGCCACTTATCTTAGTGCACGATACGACTATACGAACGCCAGACCAGCTAGTTAGCGGGATAAGTTTTTGGCAATCTATTTGTCTTTTAGTTTTACAAAAGTTTCTTTCTCAAGAAGAGAAAATGAAAACTACAAACTTATGAAAAACCTGCAATTTTGATGATTGATCATGAAATTGAGTACTACTAGTAAGGAGGTAATTTGCATTTTGCCCTTTAAAGTACTAGTAGTAACATGGAGTAGTTCATTTGTTTTCCCTTAATCACATGTCAATCATGTGATACTCAATTTCATGTTGTAATTTTCCGCACGCCTATTTTTATTTCCCCTTCTACTCATTGTAAATAATATAAAACCTAAAAAAGCTTTGTACTTTTTTTTTTTGGAGTAATGTAAGGTGTCTGGAAAAACTTGCACGCACCTGTTACTAATCCCTAGAGCCCCTCTCATAGGTCTTTCCATGCTTACATGTGAGATGAGGTGGCCCCAAAAATTACTGCAACGAAAATCGAACTTGAGACCGAACAAGAGTTTGCTAATAGTCTTAGCCTGAGACTTGCGGTTTTTTAACAACTTGTGATTTACTAGTACAAAATTAAACCTGACCTTAACAACAGGGACAAGGGATAGCTAATTTCAAGAGTGGGAGAGATGCTTATCGCATGGTAGGAAATAATTGTTCAAACTGGTTCTTCTGAGTTTTTTTTTTTTTCATTCGTCATCCTAATCTAGGGTAAATTTCACTGACCTCCCTTGAGGTTTCTGACAAATGCAATGACCTCCCCTGAGGTTTCTGAAATATCACTGACCTCCCTTACTTTTGAAACTATTATCAAGATTCCCTCATCTGTTAACTTTCCAACAAAAAACCGTTAGTTTGACTATGAAATGACGAAAATGCCCTTTCCTTTTTCCGCTTACCATCTTTATTACCCTTCCCCATTTGAACTTATATATGCATATACGATATATGTATATTTATATATTTAATTTCATATTAATTTTAAAGAGTCAAATTTTGGATGACTTTTCTTTATGAAATAATTTATGTTTGTTTGTCTTATTGAATGTCTTTTCATCTTTCGATCAATTTTTTATTTTTTTATTCACCTTGAATAGAGGATTTGAAAAAGTAAATACGTGTGTGTGTGTATTCTTATGTACTATATTTAGACAAAAACACAAGAAATAAAAGGCAAGATCTCTTTGTCAATTGTTTAAAAGTTTGCAACTTAATTATGAGCATCACATACAAAAGGTCATTAAAGAAAAAAGGAAAAAATACTTATTAAAGTACTTTTGTTGGTCTTTAGTACTTTCTTGTTCCAAATAATAATATGCATATTTTTTTCAACTTTTTCATCTCCTCCTTTAAGATGCAAACTTTTTACCGAATACCAAATGATGGAAAAAAACTCAATAAGAAAAAAATCTTAAAAGTTCTTAAAGAAAGTAATCGCAAATGAAACCCTTCTACTTAAATAACTAAACAAATATGGTTGAGAGTAGGGTTGCGATATATACATACATATATATGTGCATATTAACTTTTTCAATCCCTCCTCAACATGAATTAAATTTTTTTAAAAAAATTTGACCAAAAGATGAAAAAAAAATTAAGACAAAAAAAAATCATTAAAAAAGTCATCCATAATGGGTCTCCTTAAAAAAAATAACTAAGTCAATATAGTTGGAGGGTGGGATCCAATATTTTACATATATATACGTATATACAATGGGAAAGGGTGATAAAGAAGGTTAGTGGTAAAAGAGAGGGAATTTTTGTCCTTTCATAGTCAAGTTAACGGTTTTTGGATGGAAAGTTAACGGATGGGGGAATCTTGGTAATAGTTTCAAAAGTAAGGGAAGTCAGTGATATTTCAGAAACCTCAGGGAGGTCCTTGCATTTGTCAGAACCTCAGGGGAGGTCAGTGAAATTTACTCCCTAATCTATTACATGGGGAAGGGGAGGAATGAGACTCGATCCCAGAATACAGTGTGGGGCATCCAAGAACTCTACCGCATGAGTTAATCACCACTTGCGGCTCTTCTGAGTTCTGAGGACCAAATTGAAGGCATGGGTGTTTCAATCCTCTGTCCTATCTTTAGCAATTTTTATTTTTTATTTGAAAAGGATCTTTGGCATACTCATTATCGTACTTGGATGCTTTACCCCTTTTAATCAGCTAAAGTTTTGATGCAGTAAAAAATTCAAAATTTGACCACCCTTGTTTGTCCATAAGTCAGAGATTCTACAAAATTTTACACTTTTGCTCACTGCTCAGAGAAGTAGGTGAAAAATCTGCTTATAACTAGACACTTGTTTGACTAATGGTAATTTTTCTGTTTGGGAGGAGGTAGGATGTTTGTCGGTTAATTTGTTACTCCATTAGATTACTAGTAACGGGATCGATGTTGCATTAACGACGAACTTCAAATCAAAGATTTTACATCACGAAAATAATTTCCATAGACCGTTGAACTAATTGACGGAAAATATTCTAATAGCACGTGGTGGGATTTGTCCGGATCCATTTGCCACGGTGATGATTACCGTGGCAAACAAAATAGAATCTTTTTTGGAAATATATTGGCCATGACGAATATTACCTTGGCATAAGCAAGAGTGGTCTTTTGTCCTCGAGTGCATCCACAAAGTAACCTTAAGTCACTTCACCGCCGCAAGTACTTCGTAACGGGAAAATACCTACGCAAACTTTGTTGCCACCGCCCATTCCCGTTGCAACCCGATTCCGAAAGTAATGGACAATGGTATTTTTACCATTTGCGATGGTAATATCCGTTGCAGAAATGTTAATTTCTTGTGGTGTATGTCTTTTTATGGATAATAAGGTACGAGATAATGTCGACTCTTCATTTGTTTGTCCATCTATATTCCAGAGTAAAATATTTGGATTTCGAGCATTCTTCATGCTTGTTAGGACCTAACAAGATTTTCCCAACATTTTTCCGGCAAAAGAATTGGAGGACGGTCAACAAGCGACAAGTCTTTCTGAACAGTAAATAAAAGGTTCTTATTCATAGATATGAACCAAACATTTTGGTATACATCCAAATTATAATTATGCTCATTCTTTGTTCAGAAATTTCAGCACTTTGATGTAGGGATGACAATTTCCTCCGACCCATTCGAATCCGATCTGGTCCCCGATTCGAATGGATCGGCGTTTTGGAGATCTGTACGGGGATTAGAGCGGATTTGGGGATTTTTTTAAAAAAAATTCGGGAATCGGATCGGGGGGGGGGGGGGGGGGAGGCGTATCCCCGCTTCGAATCCGATCCGTCCCCGAATCCCCGTTTCTATATATATACATTATAGATATTATATATGAAGAAAAAATAATGAAGAAACAATTGTTACCCTCTCTCTCTCTCTCATGTCTAATATCTTCTTCTCCTCTTTTTATTTTTTTATTAAACGGCGATCTTCTTCCCCCTTTGAAAGTTGCCCCCAGATTGACCTCTCCTTCCTCTATCAGTGGTCCAGTACAACATCCACCTCTTATGGTGTCGATTCGGTTCTCGCCAGTCCTTTTGTCGGAGGTTACCGTGGTTCAAGTCGTAGTTACCTATCTCTACTAGTAAATCTCTCGTAAGAGTATGTCCACTACGGCTCCAGGTTGAGGACTCGAGGTCATATATTTCTTGATTTCCAACTGTGATCTTCGGATTGTTCCTATTTTTGCATTTTTTTAATCAAAAGTTAATTAGTCAGATCAAAAAAGAAATCAAAGAATTTTCCCGAATCCCCGTTTGGGGCGGGGATGGAGGGGAGAAAATAATCCCCATTGGAGATGGGAGCTGGGACGGGGACTGGGAGGGATTCGGGGATCGGAGGCACCGGCCCCGATCCGTCCCCATTGCCAACCCTACTTTAATGGTTGATTGTGATGATAATATTTCAAACAGTATGGTTTCAGATTCAGAAAACACCAACTTATGCTTTGCTAAGACTTCCTACAGCTTACCCTCTTGGGTGACGATAATGCCACGACAAGTTCTGTTAATGCCACGAAAATTAATACCAACTGGACACTTTTGTCCTTTCTTTTGATCTATATAAAACTTCAGAAGAATAGCATTTTGAGCTAAAAAAAAGCCTATTAAAATGTCTTATTATTTATAAACTATTACTTTACCACCATTCTGCAGAAGTACTCTGAAACAGTATAAATTTGTATTTAAATGTAATTAGGTAACAAATTAGTATAGTATTGCATTTCCAAAGTCACATGTGAATCAGGGCACCTTCTTTACTATCTCACCAGCAGCAAACTCTCAGGGTCCAAACCAGACAAACAGTCAAACAAAAGAGATTGCAAAGGTGGGATCCACATAAAGCAAATGATCATTCAGTGGCAGATGAAAAAAAATAAACAATTAAAACAAAAACTGCTATTAAAATAAGCAAAATATAAAAAACCCAAGCACAAAATCATTTTTCTAAATAAAAAACTGTCTTTCTCAAACATTACTATACCTGCCATCTCTTCTTGATTTCCCCTTCAAAAAGGCTCCTTTTTTTTTTTTTTTTTTTTGCTTTTGAATTCCCACTTTCTTGTCACAAAAAAGATAAAAAAAAATTAAAAAACAACATAAAAATAAACAGTAAGATGCAAGAACTCTTCTATCCAATGGTGACTCCAATTCTCTGTCTTTCTTTCCCAAGTCACTTCCTTGTTTATACTAGCTGTTAAGAAGTCTAATATTTAACAGCTTGTGACGCTTTTCTTCATACCAAAAAAACATGAAATATTTAGATGTTCTTCGTCCAACCCACACCGATGACCAAATCAGTTTTTCCACCCCATACGGAACTTGGATTCGAGTGAGAAATGACCTATCCACCCCACATGCCCCCCTCTAAATCTCCACTTCATGGGGTCTGTTGAGCTTCCTCCTCTTATTTTCTGGGGTATTATGAGAAGAATTTGTGCATGACCCAACTGTTGTTTCATCGGATTTGTAGCTTAAGCATGCAGAAGCATCAAGCACACCTATAGGACTTTGGGGCAGAAAAGGGACTGAATCAATTGATGATGACCCATTGAGCAGTTCAATACACTTGAGCACTCTATCCTGCACAATACAAAGGAAAGAAAGGAGAAAAATCACCATTTGAGTATTTGGCAAATACATGTAGCTAAGAGCATATCAAGCAAGAGGAGTATTTTATGCAACCGTGACACCGAGTGGCGTGCTGATGTGGTGTCAGCAATCCATTCATGTTTAGTCTTGGTCCTGCCTAGGTACATGCAACCACAAAATGTATGGATCGGTGACACCGGCCTCCTCGTTTCACAAAATCCATTCTCTATCGAATGAATACCCAAATACCTAAAGTTAGAAAATTTGAAGTTTTAACTAGGATTTATGTGCTTTGACAAAACTTGCAAACACCAGTTCACACTTCAATTTATGTTGCCACTTGCCACTCTTCAAATTTGTAGTATGAGAAGTCCTTCAAGTCCTTCAAACATCAAGATACAAGATAATACACTATTTCTTTCTTATTTTCGAATACCTAATATGCCATGAATGCATTTTCCTTTCAAATGTGAGAAAAGTAAATGCCAAGATAACAAAATATGAAGAGTTGGAATCCTCTTCGAAACGCAAGGTAAGCTAGCAAAATAAGGTTTTCCAGGAGATGCTGAATTCAAACCACAACAGCAATATGAAAACTTGTAATGAAATTACGAAACTTTATTACTAGGATCCCTCTTCTTGGACCCCATCTCCTTTACCTTTTCAAGATGTTGAGTGAGAAGGGAAATTGCTTTCTCAGTGTCTACTGTTTGGCTTTCTCCTCCAACAGATATTGCCACTGCTGCTGCAACCTCAGAAGGCCTGAACTCCAAAAGCTCAATACCTGCGTTAAATTCGCAGCCATTGAATTACCCACCAGGCCACCAGTCCACCACTACTAATAATTTCCCTTGTTCAAAGATTTTTCTTTCTTTATTCTACAAAATAGTAATTAACTTGGGCCGTCTCTGGTTCACCGAAACTACGCTAGGTAAGAATGATCATTCCTTTTAAAATGCTCAGTCCACGGTTTGGTTTGTTGGAAAATGACAAATAGGTACAAATAATCCTCCTTCACCCATACAGATCACTCCATTCCCTTTTTCCAGAAATTTTGATGGAACCAAACACTACCATAGAAGGTAGATCATCGATAAACACGTGTAATGCAAAGTCAAACAAAGAAGTGGAAAGTACCTTTAATTATGCTCAATACGAGTTGGGTTGATCTGTATATCAACAAAGTTGGAGAAACAGTATCACCATTGATCTTTCTAAGGAAATAGTCAATGAAAGAGAATGGAGTCACTGCTTTCATTCTCCACTTCAATGTGCTCAAAACCAGAAGTTCCATTCTCTGTACTGTTCTTGCTTCAAACACAAATCTAGCCTCACCCACCTGCCATTCCTCTATGATTAGCCACAATCACAAACAATACTAGCAATAAAAACAGAAAAACTAGTGCAGATAGACTAAGGCCCTGTTTGGCTCATGTTCTTTCTTTACCTGCAACTCTACACATAAAGGAATCTCAGTCTCTTCCATTTTTGCTGCAATTGACAAGCAAGCCACAGCCAACAACTGCATCATCCAAGCTTTGCCTTTCTGTAATTAGCACGTGAAAAGGCAATTAGAAATGTAATTAAACATGAGAAAAGGGGGAAAATCATAGAATTTGATCTTCAACTTACCGGTAATTCGTAGACTGAAAGGAACCTATCCAAGTAGCTTATGGATAAGTATAAACACAGAGGACCGAAATTGAAATGGGCATGAACCTGTTACATTGGTTGGACCATTAGTATATGTTCTAATAATAGCAACAATTTTAGACAGACAAAAATAGGACAATGAGAGGAAAAGGCCGATAAACACAATTACTGCCATAATTTGGATCAGCCATTGCCAACCCAAAAGGCAAAAAGAGAAGGATCCCACCAAACTCATTTCACGTGTTGAATGCAATAAAAGAGCAGTCCATCACAAAAAAGAAGTCAATCTATACCATTAAACTTTAAAGAAACCCTCATTGCTACATAGTAGCACCAAAAAAAATATTTCCAAAAGCAAAGAAAATAGTGACTTAATAACATAATTAGAAATAGAACTTACCCCCACAAACTCCATCCATATAAACATCCAAAGTCTTGGGGAAAACACCATATACTGATATACCTCAACTACATTGAAAAAGCACAAAGGGGAATTACTCAGAACCAAGAACAAATGTGCCCTGTAGGTCATGGGTTCGATTCTCGAAAATAGCCTCTCTGTTTGCACGGGTAAGGCTGCGTCCATCAACCCTTCCCCAGATCCTACTCATGCGGGAGCTTCGTACACTGGGTGGGTAGCCCTTTTACTCAATTTAATAAAAACTCAAAGATAAGCAACACATAAAAGAAGCATATATATCGATTTCGATTACTATGTGAGAATGCTATGAAAGAAGCAGTCATCCCAAGAAAATAACTCAAACCATTCCTTTGAACTCCTATTACATTAACTGATTAAAGCACCACCAACAATAGAGACAAACATAATTAGCATCAAAATTACCCAAATGGGTCAAATTCGCTTGCCAAAAACCCAGTACGCAACTCTTTCGTATTAGCAAAGCATATGGTAGATAAATTTATCAAGAAATGGAATTCACAGATACCCATTTAGTAAAAATTCAGGATTTAGATGCCCATTTAGTAACAAAAGGATTGTGAACTGACCTTTCCAATCCAATCAACAGCCTCTTTCCTAGCCTCCAAATCCAAGTCCCCATTCCTCAATCTGTTCAAGTAATCACTGTTAGGCAAATGCTCAGATTCCCTTTTGAGCAACAAATCCAAGCACTCATCACTCTGCATTGGTAACCATGTCAATGACTCTTCACCATCACAATTTCCCTTATGATTATTTGTAGACTGGTTCCAAATAGGCTCAAAATCCTCCACCAAATCCTCATAACCAGACCCATCAGAGAAAATGCTAATGTTTTCTTCAGCGCAGAGAAGAAGATCAAAACTTGGTACCATTGCAATCTCTCTCTCTCTAGATATATGTTCTCTCTCAATCCGAGTATATATGTGCTGTAATAAATGGTTCAAGAAATCTCAGTTTATTTTTGGATTTGGTCTAGGTAGTATAGATGAAGGGGGATGGATTTCTTTGTGAAAGAATCAAGCAGAAAATAAAAACAGTGATAAGGAAATAAGAATAGAAGAGGAAATAGCAGATGAATCTCTCAATGTATAGATTTCTTTGTGAAAGAATCAAGCAGAAATAAAAACAATGATAACGAAATGAGAGAAGAAGAGGAAACAGTAGATGTCCCTCTCTCTCTCTCTGCTCCTTTCTCTGTACTGGAGTTGGATTGAAAAAGACTGATGCAAGAGAGGTGCTTATGTAGGTGGCGAAATTAGTGCTCCCTATCACACATTAGGGCAAATGGAGAGAGAGAGAGAGAGAGAGAGAGAGAGAGAGAGAGAGAGAGAGAGTTTTTCTGGATAATTTGGATCTTGTACTCGGTAGAAATTGGAGTCCAAATTTGTTGACTCTCGCCCAAAGAGGGTGAACGAAACCCTCCTAGCTCCGGTCCAGACTTTAATGATCCGAATCATTCATGTTGTTTGGAACGTGGAAAGTGGTTGAATTTTGTGCTTAAAATGTCTATTTTTTGTTCTTTAAACCCAAAGAAGAAAAATTTGGGTTTTTGAGCTCAAATCTCAACCACTTTCCACCATTGGATTTAGCTGAATTTTTGCATGCCCTCCTAGAAAATCTTTCTGAACAATATGAACGGTTCTGATCATTGACGTTGACACCGGAGCTAAGAGGGTTTTGTTCACCCTCTTTGGGCGAGGGTGAACAAATTTGGACTCTAATTGGGTTCTAGCGGCGTCTTTGTCCGCGCTGCATGGTATAGTGGCCCTATTCCATCTCGGTGTACCGAGGATGGGTGCCATAGCAATCCTGGTCCCGTCCTCGGTAGTCGTATAAATCCAATAGGATAGTATATTATTTCTAATTGAAAAAAAAGAAGTGTATTTTCATACAAATTTGATTTACCATCTCTCTAGACTTCGATCTCTTCATATCCCCTTGTGGGGTTTACTCTTGAGCCGACATTGATTGTCTAAATCGTTCATACAATAAAATCGCAATAAAGTTTATTTATGCGGAAAATTAGGTTTGCTAGTTGAACAATAACACCAAAACAAATTCTATTTCGCAAATTGAAAAGCAAATAAAATTGTGAAATTACACCATTTTCTGTGTGGAAGAAAATGCGAGTTTTTATTGATTTTGTAGATGTTCCATAAACTTGTTTTCACACATGGACATTAGTGCGAGTTTTCTGGGATGAACAAATCAGATCATCGATGTTGCCTCTGGAGTAGAGCCCACTAGAAGAGTATAGTGTGTTTTGGGGAATCAAGTCTCGAGAAACTATTGTTAACTTGAGAGGTGTTTGGTAGCCTCCACAACATGTCCTCCATTTTCTAGGTTAGGATTTTCGGCATTTAGGAGAATTTGCAAAATGTATTATGTGGAAATTCGTTCTCGAAAATTGAACAATAGAGATAATTTAAGAATAACAACACGAGAAATTCCTACATTATCATTTTGCCTACAAAGAAAAAGACTAGATTGCCCTTCACATTTTTAGCGAATTACTTTCCCTTGAAATATCATGGGCAACATGGTAAAAAATTAACTTGGTCAAGAAATTAACTTAGAATATATTCCTTAGATTTATCCTAATCAGGCAATCACTAACCCGATATAAATTTTATTCTGCACACACCGTCGAAACACTTACACAAATTTTTAATCTATTTTGACTATTACTCGAATTCTAGAATTCACAATTTAAAATCTTTAAATAAATTGACTTCCAAACTCCTACTTTGTTTAGTATCCTTTCAATTGGTAAGTAGTGGTTGGTTGTTTTTGGAGAGAAATTACTCGAGTTTCGGGTTTTGATGGAAAATGGGTTGATCTTATGCAATTTGTGAGGACGTTGTCATATTCATCATGCTAAGGTCTCGTTCCGCTAAGTAGATTATTGGGTTTTTTTTGGTTTTCTCATGCTACACGACACAAGTCATTTTCCTAACATACATCAATTCAAAAAGCCCAAAGCCAAAAATTTAGTGGAACGGCTCCTAAATAATGTGAAATAGAGTAATTTTAAGTTGAGGACAGCCCATAAAATGTACTCGAAGAAGCATGTTTTTTTTTTTTTTTTTTTGAGTGAGTAAGAAAGATGACTCGTGTAGTTTTGTATAATATCTCAAAGTACTGGGGAAAAGGAGTAATTTCATAGAGTAGAGGGTGACCACTGAGGGACTGACCAATCCGCAGTGAGTTTTGTCTTTTACCTCGGGTAGAGACACGTGGTCTTTGTTTATTACCTGTTGACCGGAGTCAGCTGTTTCTTTCTTAAATTCCAGTTGTGACACATTTACTTTCAAAAGACAAAAAAATATGGGTAGACAATCTGGTACGGGAAAGTCTAGTCACACCCCTATTTTTAATTAAATTTACAATCGATAGTAAATTTAATTATTCGATGATCAGAAACGTTCACTTGATATAGCTTGTTGAAAATAATAAGAGTGCCAAAATTTAGATTTACAAGATGTCGATAAATGCATGATCGAAAATAAAATAAAATAATGCAGTCACATAGAAGACTTGTCTTGGTCACGCATTTATCGGCATCCTAGAAACTAGAAATTTGGTGTCATTATTAGAGTATTTTTGACGTGCTATATAAGCTGAACATTTTGGATCATTAAAATTATGAAGCCTATATGCTAATGTGGCAAAATCAGTTGTAAGTTGGGTTACAAAAATGGGGTTGTGACTAGAGATACCATTTGATATGCTCCATCAAATATACACTAGATTAATATGAGAATCATCTCAGGATCCCATACAAATAATAGAGCCGTTTAAACATGTTTTTGAGAGTCCTTGTAAAAAGTCTACTTATCGATTTTTTGTCCCTGAATTAATAGTCAATAAAAACAAGAATTGAATGAATTGATTAAGTTTTAAATGAACCCTTAACTAAGTGTTTTAAACAAATTAAACTACTCTGACTATTAGTGTGGAACCCAAAAAATGGGTACTTCACAATCCTAGTTCTTGCTTTGCAAATTAGACAATCTTTTTATACATATATAGTATTAAAACTCAAATTCAAGCCTTATTTGGATAACTGGATCAACTTAATTGAACATCGGTAAAGATTGATTAAATTCACATATGTGAAAAGATAATTGATTGGTCAGAATTTTAACATCCATTTCTCTTATTGATATAAACATTGAAACTTGCAAAATTAAAGATTTGCATCGTAAAATAAGACCATAGTGTGCCCCACTTGGTTTTTGTGTTCTTTTCACTTTTCAGCATTAATTTTGTTGGACAGTTTTCCTAACATACTTTTAGAACTCAATCAACTCATCCTTATCATACGAACTAAAATTGATTTAAAACTATTAAAATCATCTCAATGTTATCTCAAAATAGTACATCTTTTCAATATTAAAAAAACATAGTGCAGAAGTTTTGAAAATCCTTCCGCCAAAGTTATGTCTCATTTTAAAAAAAAAGTAGGAAAACTGTAACAAACCCGGTTGGATTCCTTTTTTTTTTTTTTTGTCATTCGTCATTCCTAATCTATTATATGGGGAGGGAGGAATGTGATCCGATCCCGGGATGCAGTATAGGTCATTCAAGAATTCTACTGCATGAGCTAGCCACCACTTGCGGTTGGATTCCTTTTGGAAGTATAAAATTGTGAATTTTTAGCTGTTTCATTACATGAAAGAGTCCAAGGCCCAATTCCACTAACTCAAAAAGCCAAAAGCCAGTTCATTGTGCTTTTCGAGACATGTCATCCCCTATCACAATACATCACATAAAAAATCACAAAAAGCCAATGCGTTTTTCAAGCTCTTACGTAAAAAAGCCAAAAAACTAAGTTAGCGGAACACCCCAAAAAATGTTTGGAAATAGCATACAAACTCTAATTAGTTTCACTTTGTGCGACTTCCAGTGGGTTCGAACAAAAAGTATACGAAAACAACTTAAAAATACAACTTGAGACACATAATTGTTTGTGAATCCGTTTGATGTATGTGGATTCTTATCTATCCAACGACTCCAAACACAGTTGTAGCGGCCGGCTTCATCTTGAACCGTCTGGCCCCCCATCCACTGCTGGGTTCGCCAGCATCGAATGGGTGATACCAAGGACCAAGCCCGAGATCGGGGCACAGTTAAGAGAGGGGTGGAATC
>JAXBDA010007388.1:0-17731 GCA_036023075.1 Gaultheria prostrata
TGTTTTATTTCTTCCTAGGGGTATTATTGTACATGTATCTTTGTCCATATATATACAGTGAAATGAGAAAGGGAAAGTAACACCTCAGAAATTTTATACGTTGTCTTCTCTCTCTACAAATCAAACACTTATGCAAATTAAGACTAATACCTAATAAAACATGCCAAAACAAGTGGCAGAAAATTAAAATATCCTGAATCAATCTATGGCTAAAATAACGTTTCCATAAATTAAAACCCTTGGTATCTTGTCCTGCATCATACACATACATATTTCACTCTCTGACTGCACACATGCTACTTTATTGGTGGGGGGAAATCCTCAAAAGGGGATTCCCACGTCTGTCTCACTCTCTCTCTCTTCTCTTTTCGTCTTCTATTTTCCCCCACTTTGAATGCACTCATACAATAACTTTATATCGAAAACTAGAACAACAATACAAAAACGTGTAGCCTACTTCTTTTGACTTCCTTGCACCATATCTTATCTCTATTCTTGTACCTATGATCGAAAATCTTCCCACTTGCTCATATCTTTGACTCTCAAATTTCCCATGTGGGACATGCAAATCAAGCTTAACTTTCAACACTACTAACACTTTGTGAAAGCCACCAGTTTCTTTCTATGAATACCCAGAAGTGATTGGTGCTTATCACAAGCGAAAAAAGAAAAAGAAAAACGCAGCCCACTGGTTATTGTTAGCGACTATGTTACTTGGACTTGGGTGCGGGTGTCAGGTGGGGGTATGTATCTGCCTATCTGGGTGTCGGATTCAACTTTTTCTCATTTCAAGGACACGGGGACATGGCAAAATATTCAAATTGTTTCTATTTTTTTGTGTATTTTATTTCGTAAAATGGCGCTTTAAGGTTCTATAGCGCATTTCATGGATAATAAGAGAGTTTTATGCATACTTCCATGATAAACTCGAATTACAATTAGGTTTTCTATAGAAGTGTCTTACTAAACTTATCGGACACATATAGTGGAAATGTGTTTCTTTTAGTTTTGTTGTCTATCACGTTATTGACACATCAAAGAAAGCACATAGGAAACTTATGGCAATGAAACATGGAGCATTACAATTTTTTTAACGTATGATTCCCTCTTAAATAGCATGTTACTTGCTTGACACTTTTTAGCGTGCTTTGTCCTTGCCCCTTTCTTTTGAAAAACACCAAACAGGTTAGTGGCAAATGCACTGGACACATTATTCTCAAAGGGAGATGCAATTGCAATTGATATGCCCATGACAGTAAATGCCGTCATTATATACTTGGCAATTATACTAGCTGGATTTGTTGTTGTATCAATAGCGGACAGCTTTGCTGCAAAGGAAATTGAAACTCGTTTGCGCGTGTCTAGGGCAAAGGGTATCTTTACTCAGGTGATCAATTTATAGGTGATAGAGTTCAACACAGTAATTTAATGATTTGTTTTGAGTTGGTTATGTCCTGGATTATATGGGAATTGATTCTTGATTGTATTTTAAATCAGGATTTTATAGCACGAGGGGGTCAGAAATTTCCTTTATACAGGTAATGATGTTTTTTACTGTTCAAAGAGTCAAAAAGTGTAAAGTTAACCCTAATACACATGTTTATTCATTTATCTATAGTCTGAGTACACGATACATAAAGATTCAAATACCCTCGCTACTAATACTTTATCAAATAACTCCTAACATTTTTCCCGACGAACTATTTGAGGAAATGAGGCATGCAATAATCTTCTTTTGAAATCCATACCAATGTACTTGGCATCTCTTGTCCCATATGCCAGATTAATCCATTTTTTTTTAATGTTAAATGTGCTCTTATGTGGAGGAGATATGAGAATGGAGATCTATATTAACTACATTTGAAGTAAAATAGTGTAGGCATTGTCAATTTTATGTTTTCAGATCTTTACAGTGGCTCGAGAATGAGTAGGAACCATTGAGAGCCACCAGTTGTTAGGTTATTGAGACCAAGGGAACAAATCATGGAAAAGGATTCTTGGGGTTGCTTCTTAAACTGTTGAAGGACCTTTGAGCTTTCCTTTGAGCTTCGAAACTCTCAATGGAGCCGGAATTTATAATTGGCTACAACGTCGGATGATTATGCTTCAGAATTCAAGTGTCTTGCAAAGGGGAGTGGATGACTTCGTGAATAATTTTTGTTTTGGTTCAAAGCTCTGAATTGTAGCGTTTGCTGAATATAGCATCATTGGCAACTCCCTAAACAAACTTCTTAAAAAGAAATTTTTGGATAGCGTTAGCTGAATATAGCTTCATTGGCAACTCCCCAAACTAACTTCTTAAAAAGAGTTTTTGGACCAGGTTAAACTTCTGAGAAAAGGCCATTTTATGATGGCTAAAACCAGGGAAACAACAATCACAGTGCTGTGAGATTCACCTAGAAGAATTTGCTATAGAATGTCTGGTCGACGTCCTAAACCCTAATATAATGGTTCCCGGAAACTTGAGCAATTAAATTGCAGAAGTGATGCTTCTAAATGCACTAGTTGAATAATTATGGCTGCTTGCCTTTCTCAATGCAGTCGGGTAGTAGATGCTGAACCACCTAAAGCTATTGTCATTCCTGTATCTGGAAAAGATGTGGGTGTCCAGCTAAGGAAACAGGACTTATCATGGAAAGATTTCATTTCCAGAGTTAATCACCTGCCTAGGTAATGTAAGCACCTCTGTTCTCGGATATCAATTTTGTGTCTTTCCAACTGAAGGATCTGTATCCCACCATCAATGGGTGTCTAATTTTCTCAGCGTTTCGTATTTACTTTGTTACGCAATTTACAAAGAGACATGTCTATAACAATATTTTCCTTTTTTACCAGACCAAATTCCTATTCTCCTGTCTATCTACCAATTGATTCGATGACCAACGTACTCTTCTCTTCCGGAACCACAGGTCAATTCCTTGATCTGACCACTTCTTTGGCATTTTAACTGTGGGGTTTCTTGTACCATTGATTCTGTAACTGTTCTCTCCTTCACCAGGGGATCCAAAAGCTATACCATGGACCCACCTTTCTCCAATTAGATGTGCTGCTGATTGGTGGGCACATGGTAGTGTTCAACCTGGCGATGTCTTCTGCTGGCCCACAAATCTTGGATGGGTGCTGGGGCCAATTTTTCTCTACTCATGCTTTCTAACTGGGGCAACTCTTGCTCTTTACCATGGGTCTCCTCTCAGCCGCAGTTTTGGAAAATTTGTCCAGGTTCCCTATTGCCCTTTTCCCTTATATTCATCTCAAACCAATGGTCTTTTACTGTAACTCATCTAAAAGCTTAACTGTTAGAGAGAGGTAACTTTATTATTTATATCATTACATTCCCGTCACATATAGCCAGGCTCTTTTCCATTAGCGGGTTAAACACGTGCAAGTATTTAATTTAATTATCTAGTAGGTGGTGAGGTTTGAACACATGATCTATTGCCTTCTCTGATAGCATATTAGATTGTCAACCATTAACTCATCTAAAAGTTTAAGCTGTTAGAGGGAGGGTAATTATATTATTTATATCCATAACAGGGACAATGGTTACAAACAAAATTGTTTAAGTGTCGTATTTTCTTATTTATTTATCTGTTTTTGGTACTTGGGTATTCTTGTAATTCTCTTGGTATATTGATATTAATACATATGGTGTATAGATTCTTGTCAATGCTTCTACCTCTTTATTGCTTTCTTCCCTCTCTTTCTTCCTTCTTTATTCTTTTCTACAAACCCTAGCTTCATTTTATACCATTCAGCTAAAATTTTATTGTATGTTTGACGGTGCCTATAATAGGTAGATAGGCAGTATAAGAGACTACAAAACATTGTTGGAACCTCTATTCTATTTTTCTGGTTTGGTGAAGAGATATTCTATTCCCTTTTTGATTTAGTATGCTAAACAGAGTATTCGACTTTATTTCCAAGTTAACTAGTTTACGCTTACTCTATTAATGCCAGCTTTTTCTTTGTTACACTTATTCAGGACGCAGGTGTTACTACTTTGGGCACAGTCCCAAGCTTAGTCAAGACATGGAAGAATACACTTTGTATGGAAGGCTTAGATTGGACAAAAATTATGTAATCCCATCTTTTGAATTTCATTTAGTCATTGTTGCATCACTTGAATCAGTAGAAAAAGGATTTGAATTTTATTATGTGCAGGTCATTTGCTTCTACTGGAGAAGCCTCTAACATCGACGATGACCTTTGGCTTTCTTCGAGGGCCTACTACAAACCCATAATTGAAGTTTGTGGTGGCACGGAGCTTGCATCATCCTACATCCAAGGAAGTCTTCAGCAACCACAAGCTTTTGGCGCATTTAGTTCTGCATCAATGACAACAGGCTTTGTCATCCTTGACGAAAATGGTGTTCCCTATGTAAGAAACTTTGTAGCTTTTTTCTAACGAAATTTGAGCTTCTTGATAACTACTGCGACCAAAAAATTTCTTTCACTGGGTCACACCGTGAGCAGGAAGGCTACTAGCTTTTGACCTTGAGGTTAGGACTACTATGATACTTCGCTTGTGGATGAAATGGTCACGAATCATGATATTACTTTTCCCTTCCTTGCTACGGCTGTGATGACAACGATTGTTTTTTTTTTTGAAAGGATAAAACTTTTTTAACCATTGAAAAAACAACGATTAAAGGGAATGAAGAAAAACAGCATTCCAACTTGGAGAACAACCTCCCACAAGAAGATCATAGCCTTTTCAGACCCGAACCAAAACGATTGGCAAGGCACCAATCGAACACCTCATGGGCTAAAAACCCAGATCTACAAATTGCGCAAACCCAAAGGGCCACAAGCCCAGAAATGAAAAAATTCAGCTCCCAAATCCAAAGCCACAACCACCGCCACCTTATGAAGGACTGCCGCCGCCGCTGCTCCTGCCGCTCACCCAAAACGGCCACCAACGACCAAGCAAGCACCAAGTAGCATGCGACCGCCGCAATCTGCCACACCACTGCCAACCACCAGACCACCGCCACTCCTCCACGCCACGAATGCCAACCACCAGACCACCAATCCACCATGCACCTAGCCACCACACCACCTCAACCGCCAAACACCATCATCCACCACCGCACCAAACACCACCATCCACCAATCAACACCAAACACCACACCAGAGCCCTGCAAAAATAGAGAAGAAACCGGCCCACCACGCTGCCATCCCCAACCACACCCCACCGCCCAAACACCGACCGCCAAACCCACCCGCCGCCGCGGAACCCAACCCCACAACCACTGGCTATTAGGTCAAAAACCCCGATCATCCAGCAATGAAACGAGACGTGGACGGACCGGCAAGCCGTTAGGCGAAAGAAAGCTGCACCCAGCAGTGCAAGCCCAAGCAGGAACCAAAATGAGAGAGAGGGCAGCGGAGGCGAGAGAGAATTGCTTGCAATGGTAGTAGGGGTACAATAACCGACATAAAAACATAACCATCAAGTTAAGCTCAATCTAAGTTATTGTCAGTTTGTTGATTCCTGCTGATTGATATTTTGACTTATGTGGCAGCCGAGTGATCAAGCTTGTATTGGTGAAGTCGGTTTATTTCCTCGACACATGGGGGCTTCTGATAGATTGCTTAACGCTGATCATGAGGAAGTGTATTTCAAAGGAATGCCCATGTACAAGGGAATGGTATGCGTGATATTGAGTTACCTTTCTCTGAGTTCATAAGTGAAACTATTTGTCAGGCAATGTCAATGAACATGAGGCATTGCAATGGTGGAATCCCATTCCAGAAGCACTGGATGATAATCTTCTTGTGACCAAATCTGGTTGACCATATACGTAGGCCATTTGTTTTAAGGGTATGAAGGAATTTTTAGGCTCATGAAACTGGGGCCAGTTTGTAAGCAAGATAATCCATCTTTATAACCGTAATTGTAGAATGTAGGTCTGTTTATCGCCATTTCTGAAAACTGTTATACTGTTCTTGGAAATGGAAGGATAAATAGCACTCAAATTATGTAAGAGTTGGCTTTAAAACTTGAACACTGATGGTTTAGAATAGGTTTTGTAGCCAACCTTTGCATGTGTTCAGTTTCAAGATTTTCAGCAGAAATTAGTGAATAATAACAAGTGTCCCTAGTGATACTAATGCTGTGATCTGGTAGCCAATGCTAGATCTTTCTAACTTTACTACGACTCACAGAAACTGAGAAGACATGGAGACATCATCAAGAGAACTGCTGGTGGCTATTTTATTGTCCAAGGTAGGGCTGATGACACTATGAATCTTGGTGGCATAAAGGTACTATAATCTCCTATGATCTTATTCCTATATCTTCCCAATGGTGTGGTGTTGCTGTATCAACAGTGAATGTGTTTTGGGGTAGATTGGGTACAGAGTCTACAGACCTAGTCTACGACCTCTCAACCAAAAATCACCCCTTTACTTTTGTGAGATTCTACTATGCTAATTTTTTTCTTAACTTATTGTCCGCATAAGTTCTTGGCATGTTTATTGACTTTTGAATGAGCTTTGAATTCATCCTTCATTTCAACCTTTTCTGTTCTTTTGCTTGAACTGATTTTTGAAGCCAGAAAACTATCATAAAGTTTTGTTGATTTACAGACGAGCTCAGTTGAAATTGAGCGGGTGTGTGACCGAGCTGATGAAAGTGTATTGGAAACTGCTGCTGTCAGTGCTGCACCACCAATTGGTGGTCCAGAACAGATGGCTGTATTTGTGGTGCTGAAGAAAGGATTTACAGGTGAACCAGACAAGCTAAAGATGCTATTTTCAAGAGCCATTCAGACTAATCTCAATCCGTTGTTTAAGGTTCGTGCCTCTGATCAATATGCTGGATTTAGAAGTTTACTGTTGCGGCTCTTTCTTTGTTGAGGTTAGGGTATTTTATTTTCTCGTTATGATACTACTATGTTACTTGGTTTCCAATAGATACGACGACAAGATTATTAAGCATTGATTGAAGAAGCCGTTGATCTTGCAAAAGTTGCCCTAGGTGGAAAACTGGTTTTCCTCTCTTGACCCTCCTTTCTTGCAGTACCATAAAAAAAGATGAAAGACTAATTCTCTTTAAAAGGTAGAGGGAGTACCAATTTCTTTTAAAAGGCAATTACTCCTCCCCATCATGGTAGGAGACTAGAAAACTACTCCATCTATTAGCTATCATGGAAAAGCTTGGTGCTAAAAGTAGTGACTCCTAGTAAAGCCGTAATTACATATGTACAATATACAACATGTGGACCGACTTACTGAACAAGTTAAAAGGGAACTTGTTATAACATTTCATGCTTCTAGTTATTTATTTTTTCTTTTTCTTTTTCTGTATGTTAGTCGATCTTATCGATTCTATATCTCTCTTAGTTTTTTATGTGGAGGTATGTCCATGTGCAAATTTACTTGATTAATATGTGATAACCTCTTTGCATTTGGCTTTACTTCTCGTATATCAGACTAAAAACATTTCTGGAAAGACCACAGTTTTGTGGTTTATGGATTCATTCATGGAAGAACAATTGATAAGTTCATTAGTATCCTCATAACTTTCCATTTTCTTGTGAACAGGTGATCTTTGTAAAGATCGTCCCAGAGTTTCCTCGGACAGCTTCCAACAAATTACTCAGGAGGGTTCTGAGAGACCAATTAAAGCGCGATCTTCACCTTCAGAGTAAAATTTAATAGTAACTCCACTAATGTCTGATATGGAGTTTTTCTGCTTGTATCGTGCTTGCATATAGCGTCTGAGATGGATGAATAAGAGCAATATACTATTAAAGTTCTTTGAGATCAAATTGGTTCAACCAAAAAAAAAGCCATAAGAAAATTTTCATGTTCATGTTGTTGGGTGAATCATGTATCTGCATAGTAATTGTAATTGTAAGATATGTTGTCATTCAATGTATAAACATTTGAGCTAATACTCAGAGCAATTTCAACTATAATTTGTAGAATTATTCAAGAATCTCGTGCTCTCGTTTTAATAACAAATGTCAAATGGTCATATGGACAGTGCAGGTATTACTTCATAAAAATGTTTTTGCTGTTTTAAAGTAGTTGAATTGTGCACATACACCAATGATTACCTTTTGCAAGGGTTAACCCACAACACACTCAAATAATGACTAGCTTAATATTTGAAGAGAGAGATCCCGGGCTCTTGCCCAACCTGTCATGGAGGGGGGTCTTAGTGACCAAGGGAGAGGTCAACTTCGGCCTGTTGTTGTGCAAACCACTAACCCACTTAAATGACTGAGAGCTAATAAATGACAAATGCTAATGAGTGCAACATTGCACATGTTAAAGGTACAAAATAGTACACTCGTGAAATCCATTTGTACGTTGAAGTACACTTTTAAATGTACTTTCTATAGTATGATACGTAGGTGAGTCTCCCTAAATTTTTCTCTTAAAAAAGTTATGAACAGTGCACATTTTCATTTTACCAACTCACATCTCTTCCAAAACTCCAACAATTCCTCTCTATTATCCTCCCTACTTTAAATTAATTGGTTTGTTTAATAGGTTTGATGGTGAGAGAGAGAGAAAGAGAGAGAGAGAGAGAGAGAGAGAGAGAGAGAGTCATGTGGAAGGAGAGAGAGGGTGGGAAGAAAAAATGATCAAAAAATGGGGAAGGGAGTGAATAGTGACTCCTCAAATGGGGTGGATTTTGGGGAGGCATTCAAAGGAGATAGGGAGGTTTGTATTTTACAAACCTCTTTGAGGAGGCTGTTGTAGCAAAAAAGTAGAGATTGGTTGGGTAAAATAGGGATATGGAGGGATATATGGAGTCTCTTGGGGTTGCCCTTACTGGCACCAAGGCAAAAATATTGAGTCAAATAAAGAAGTGAAAGTATTGTTGTTGTAATTTGCTCCCGGACATAATTTCTTGGTTTCCTCAATTACTGGCACCGAGGTAAATTTGTCTTATTATTTTTTTGAACTACGCGCTCAATCTCACCTATATACGTTTCTTACGGATCTTAGAACGCTATGAATCACAGAATAAACACAGAGAAAAATCGAAAGCAAGACTCAAGTTATAAGAGGTTCGGTAACTACCTACTCATCGGGAGCCACACCAGTTCACTATGATTGATGAAAAAAATACTTACATGTCCTCTCTCAAGCTCTCTCAAGAGTTACAATAGCTTTTCCCTCAAAAGAATAAGGTCTCATTTCCCTAAAACAATTTAGGGATATATATTAAAAGGGTGGGAGGGGGCAACCAGCGTAACAACTCCCTATGGGCGTGACTATTGGGGTTCCCGACCCGCTGTGGAATATCCAGTTGAGCCATAGCTACTATCCGAGAGGACAGACCGTCACCACAGCACCACCTAGGCGACTAGTTGGCCAAAGGTCCTCCAAGCAAATCCACACAAGTCTCAGCAATTGACATGGGAGGGATTCGAACTTGGGAGGTCCATGCACAAGGAGAGAGGGGAATCTTATCCCACTCACTTTGGCCAACTAGGCTATTTTTGTTTCGCGAAACGTTGAACAGGACCTCCACGTGAGCTGGACCGGCCTCCAGGTGAGTCGGCCCGAACATGCCAAACCCAAACCAGGCTTCAAGCCAAAAGCCCGGTCCGGCCTTTGGGTAGAGCCGGTCCTGCCATAGGTGGTCACCCATAACAATTTTCCACTTGAAGACTGATGGCCGCTCCTTGCTTCTAGCTTGATCCAAACCTAAAGTGAACATAGTGATCTCCACCTTTGAACCCACTGAGATGAGACACAAAGGGACACATTTCATTAATATTGAGATTAAATAGTTTTTTCATGAGATGTACCATATTCAACGGTTGTTCGTACATCTTATTAGCTAATGCCGCCATGAGACCAAACTTTGTTTTTTCCTTCAACATGTTGAGTGCTACCGACTTCACAAGCGATAACCAGATCAAACCCATTGCCTTCTGATCACAACACGCCAAATCAGAAAAGTGTGGAAGCATGACAGTTGGCAGATGGAAGAGCCGTGGTCCTTCTTCAATCTGTATCAGATGATGAAACATTATCTGAATCATACTGTTCGGGATAGATACGCCTTCGAGGGTGGCCAGACCAAAGTTCATCATTGCTCCTGTCATCATGATGCTTATCTAAAAGATAGCGAATATTCTGGCGCCATTCTTCTGGATACTCCTCAATATACTTCCAATTTGAGGTCTCCCTGTTGAGAAAAGATGCCAGAAATCTGTCCTGGATTAATATGATTAAGAGCACACATTTGTTGACGCATATTCAGAATGAAACCAGAATCAAACTCCCATTGGTAATTATCTAGAAGAGCCATGAGAAACATGGTATGGTATGACTTGTGCCAAGTGATTGATCCATCTCGGTTATACATACACCTGTTGTTGCGAGATGTTGAAAAAGAAAACATGAGACATCGTCCTAAAGAGTTGGGGACATCCCTTATTTTCTTTTGCCAAAAAGATATATCTCCAAAATGCAAGAGGAACTTGAGGAATTGGGTATGCTTAATTTTGACATGGTTTAAAGCACATTGGGCCAGATACACCAACACTTCAAACTTATTAAAAATGATACCTATGGTGTAAAGATCCCCTAAGTACCATAGGGGAAGATAGGCTTCCTTGGGAAAATAGAATAGAAATCTGCCATTAAGTATGAATGGAGAGAGGAAGGGATATACTGGATGAAAGGGTAGGTCCTTTATGGGACCTGAGTCAAGACCTAACCTGTAGACATATATGTGCTGCAGGCTTTGACACATTTGAACACTTCTGGCTAAGAGAGTAAGTTCCAAAATGTAACCCTGAAGGTAGAAAGGGAGGTTGGCTGGTTGAAAACAAGATATCATTGGGAAACAAGTAGGAACAAAGGACTAGGACTTGGACTTGGTTTTTGAAAAATGGTTGATTTCTTTTTTCAGAAGAGACAAAAAATCTGGTAGAAAATTGGTTTTTCCTTTGATATGTACAACATCAAAACTCCAATTTGAAAACCAATTTGCCCATCTGAGTAACTGTGCCTTGGGCAGATGTTTCTGCTTGAATTTGAGCATGTTGGGAAAACTCATCATGTCAGTTTCAATTAAAAAGTGATGACCAATTAAATGAAACTTAAACTTTTCAATGCTTCTCTTGATTGCCAGAATTTCCTTGTAAGTGGAATGGTAATGAAGTTCTGCTGGAGAAAATGTACCACTTTTGTATCCACAAATTCTGCGCTTCTGGTCTGAACTTTCTTCAAGAAGAACGACACCCCAAAACTGGTCTGAGGCATCTGTTTGAAGAACTCTTTTACCATCAGAGGGTATGGTTAAGGGAGGAAGAGTTTTGGCAATGGTTTTCAGTGATTTGACTGTTTCTGTACACTGAGCTGACCAAGGAGGAGGGGTTTTTCTTAACAAGGCAGAAAGGGGTGTGCGGTACTGGGCAAGGTTTTGGATGAAATATGTCCTATAGTTAACAATTCCAAGGAACTATTGAAGTTGTTTGACTGTGAGATTTTTATCTAAGAAATGGTCAAGCTGGGTGGCAATATGAGATTGAACTGTGTATTGACCTTTAGAAATGTGCATTCCTAAAAAATCAATTTATGTCTGGGCAAGAAGCATCTTTTTCTCTTAAAGCATGATACCATGGGATTGGACTAGAGAATGAAAGGTTTTTAACAGGACAGCATGGGACTCAATATAAGGAGAAAATAGCAGGATATCATCAATATATACAAGAGCTGAGGAAAGAAGAGGAGCAAATACCCGGATCATTGCTTTTTGGAACAAGGATGGGGCTGTTTGAGACCAAAAGGCATAATTGACCAATGGTAGTGATGGTCAAGAATGCAGAATCCCGTCTTGGGACGATCATCTGGATGAATTCCGAGCTGCCAGAAACCTGCTTTTAGATCAAACTTTGAAAAAATTTGAGCTTTTGGTAAGTTTGCAAATAGAACACTGCGTCAGGGAAGAGGAAACTTGTTGTCTTGGAGGAAATGATTAAGGGGCTGGTAGTTGATAACCAGACGGAGTTTTCCTCTGATTTGTTATGTTCGTTTATTGACATAGAAAGCTTCACATGCCCATTTAAGAGGTTGTGGGCTCAATCAATCCTTCCGACTGAAGCTGTTGAAGTTCCTGAAGGGCTAGCTGGTAGTGTTCAGGATTCATTCCATGGTGAGTGGCTTTGGTTGGGTTGATATCTTCATTTTTCTTGAAAAGGAAGAGTAATGAAGAAATCTTGGTTTTTCCAAAGAGGATGAGAGCATTTGGTAAGAAAGTGGGAATGGGATTCAGCACAAGATGATGGTATTTTTTATGGTGGAAAAATCTTCAAAAGAGAAGAGGTTTGGTTGAGTGGTCCATGGCAACAAATAATTTTTGTACTTTAACCAAGTAATTTTGCTGAGATTTTGAAGGACATCAAAGCCTAGTAACAAATCTTTTCCAGGAAGATCGGAACCATAAACCTGATGTTTTATGGTATAACCTGGGAAAAGTTGAATTGAGATAGGCTTACTGATTAGAGTTATGACAAAAGTTTCACCATTAGCTGCTATGAAAGGTCTGAAATAGGATTGCCAATAAGACCTGGGAAGAATAGCTGGGTTTAGAATGGAGGCTGCTGCAATGACTGGAATGGGTTTCTCATATTTACCAAGTAGAATTTTGACCTTGGCAAGGGGTTGGAGAATTCAAGAGTTTGAATCTCACAGGGATAGAGATCAAAGTCATCAGACTCAGAAGAATAGTCTGATTCAGACGAGAACTCATTGAGGGAGAAGGCCAAGACTGTTTCAGTAGTGGCTTCGTCAACAATAGAGAACATAGATTCCACATTTGCATGATCAAGATCACCATCTATGAGGGCCAGAGAGCTGACCATCTTATCCCTTGCAGATTTTTGAGGACACTGTTTTGCATAATGGCCTTTCTGCTTACAGATATAACATCTGTCTGATTTTTGTTGACCACGAAATTTCTTCTTCTTGAAATATCGCCATCCTTTCTGCTTGGAGAACTTCTTGGATTGGGAAAACTTTTGAGATTTTGAAGAAGGATGAAACTTCCATTTTTGGAAGTGTTTGGCTTTTTTAGAGGATGGACGACAAGTACACTTCCGATCTTTGCACTTGATGGACAACTCTGGTCTATCACAAGCTCTGCTGAGAAGCTTCCCTTGCTCTACAAGTGCTTTGAGGAACTTTTGATGATTGCACAACTTTTCTAAGGCAATAAAGACATTTTGATAGATTTTGCCAAGAGAAGTTGTATTTAGCACCATTCCTTTAGTCTGGAGTAAGTGTGATGTCTCATTCCCTAGTGGCTCAGGAAGAGAATTTAAGAAAGCTTGCTTCAGATTGACATCATCCATGCCATTGAGGAGGTAGAACCTTTGGGACATGCGATCATAGTGAGTCTCCAGATCTTTTCTTTTGAAGGAACAACATTTCATGCTGAGATATTCTTCTCACACAAATGTCTTGTGATTTGCATGAGTACCAAGAAACTTAGTGTGCAAGACATCAATGAAGTGATCAATGCTAGGCAACTGCCTAAGCTGAAGTTGTCTGTATTCTCCAAGAGCAATATACCATTGATGAAGTTTGCCAAGAAACTTTGGTGTACATTTAGTGATTACAGCATTCAGTGTGGCATTGGGAGTAAGCATTGCAGATGTACACCAGGCATGTACATCATAAAGCTTATTTCTTCTGGTTCAGAAAATTCTTCCACATTGGGGTTTTCAACATTTTCTTCAGGTTCAGGTTGTGGGTTTTCTTGGTTCATCATGTAGACAAGTGGAAAATTCTCGGAGTCAGTATCAGAACAAGACTCCTGGGTTGGTGCAGAGTTTAAAGGTAAACTAGTCAGGGTATGGAGTAGGGTAGAAACGGGATTTGTTGATGGTTTTACTACTTCAACCATCATTTGAGGGGACTTTTGTTTCGGATCAGGAAGAGGTGGTGGCGAGGAAAAGGAGGCAGATGGTGGAATTACGGGTAGGCTTGGTGGTTTAATCTTTGGTTTTGGAAATGGTAATTTAGGGGTTTGAGGTTTTTTGGGTGGAGGAGGGAAAGATAGGGATGTAGAAGTTGCTCCAAATATACTGGACTCACCAATGTCTGGATAAGAGGAGACTGTCAAAGGCTGGGACATGGGAGGATAAGAGAGAAGGTTTTGTTGCGGAGAGGGGTGGAATCGGTCAAAAAGGCTATGGGGCTGAGAGTATTGTTGGGCCTGAAGAGACTGGAGTTGAGCTATTAAATGCTTCATTTCAGCATCTTTTTGATAAAAGGTCGCTGAAAATGTCTGATTAGCATATGCCATTTGAAGAATCTCCTGGTGAACAGACTATATTTTCTGCTGCAAATCTTGAATCCGAAGTTCCAAAGATGATAACTTCTTTTGGACAGTAACTTCAAGATTTTGCTGCGAGTGAGCAATTCTCTGAAGGATTTTATTTTGAGCCAAGGAATTTGATGTCTGCCAATTAATGGCGGCTTCAGCTGCTGCCTGCTAAGACACCTTTCGTGCTACCATCAGGAAGAATGGTGGTAGTGTCTGGGATTTTGTGACAGTGAGTGGTTTTCGCTTTTGGATTGTGGAATTCTAGAGAAGGAAAATCTTCTTCAGTCCAAGGAGAAGAAGAAGAAGATAACATATAACATCCAATTGGCTGGGAAGAAGGGCCAATTGTAGGTGAAATGAAAGGTTCAGGTGGTGGTTTGCAAGGAGAAAGGGACGGAGAGGGTCTGGATCTTGGTGATTTTGGAGAATCACCATAGATGACCAAATAGTCAGAGGTTTCTCCAAGATAATCAACATTGGGATCACCGTTGTCGTACCTTTCTTGCAGAATTTGTTGGGTGGATTTGTTCTTCCTTCTACGTTGACTAGTAGAGGAAGTGTCTTCACAGAGAGAGTCATAAAGACAATCTTCACACCCACAATGGTCAAAATACTTATGACTTGTCTCGGGATTCTGAAAGTAGTACACTGGAAGACCAGAGGGTTCGAAGTATTTGATTGGTGGTTCTGAGGTGATTTCAAGCATATTGATTTGTGAAGGGAAGATGACAGGATGGGAAGAAGATGAAGATTGATCTTTGGGGAAAGTGATTTCAACCGTGCCATCAGGTTTGGTATGGAAAACAAGATTGGATGACTATACCGGAGTAGGTCTCTGTTGGGTTTTCTCATATGCTGTGACCCAAGATTCTCGGAGCAGCTTGAGAAGTTCAGGGCTAGATATTTGGCGAGGGACATGGACACAAGAGGCTTGATTTTGGGCATTTATGGTTAGAAAAATGGGCTTCATCTGTGGAGGTAGGTAGGGACATATCAAATGCATGATTCTGGAGACGGTAGGCCATTTGGTAATGGAGTGTGGCGGCATATGTTGTGGAGATTTGGGAGGCACCACCAATTTGGACTTGTACTTTAAGGGCAAAAAGCAGATGAGGATCTGCTAACAGCATGTTGAAATTTGGGTAGAAGGTGAACGCAACTGTTCCAGCATTTAGAGTGGTTTGAACAGTGGCGATGCATGCATGTTGGTACTGCATTAACCGGGTATCTACCAGAGCAATTCTGGAGGTAATCGGCAAACCTTTTTTACCATGAAAAGTTACTGCCAAACGTATTGCTCCAAAATGAAGGTGAGTAAAACCTTACTGTTGCCACATACGAGGCAAATCTACTGGAATCTCCAAAGGAAGGAGTTGCTCAATTTCTGTGGCGGGTATGAAACATTGATCAAACTTAGAGGCTTGGACATAATCTTTAACAGAAGTGGGTCTTTTTTTGGAGAAAAGTTGGATAACAGTCTTTTTTACAGAGTTAACAGGTTTTGAGAAAGCATTATAGGGATTTAAAAAGGGGAGATCAGTAATAGGAACCTTACTATCATCAGGAAGATACTCAAACTCATACAAGTATTCAAGATTGGAAGACGAAGTAGAAGAATTTCTACTGGTGGAAGAATGGAGAGAAATCTGGGTTCTTCTTTCCCTCATACATCAAATCTTTTCCTTTTTTTTGAAGCTCAACATATTTTGGTTACTAAGATATTGTATATAGGGATAGATAAACCGAGACACAACACAACTTCTCCATAAGCTAAAAAGTCTCAAGGTACTTTAACCCTTATCATACAAGATTTTTCGCTCTTCATGGGTCTATCCTTCCCTTTTTCTTCCCGTATCTTTACCCAGCAACGGCCGGTAAAGATCCTTCTTATATAGATTGTCCTCTATCTGTGTCTTCTAGAAGGAAAAGTCCGAACCGTCAAACTTATCAATATTCTATTTCCCTTTTTCCAAACCCATAACTCCCATTCAAAAAAATAAAAAAACTAAAGGTTGTTCAAATAAATCTTAGAACCATAGATTGATTGAACCACTTATCCGCAACCGTGGCTCTGGTAACAATTGTTGGGATTAAGCAAATTAAACTATTCTCTCAATCTTACCAACACATGCTCTCTACGAATCTTGGAACGCTATGAATCACAGAATAAACACAGAGAAAATTTAAATTTGAAAGTAAGACACAAGATATATGAGGTTCGGCAACTGCCTACTTCTTGGGAGCCACACCAGTTCACTATGATTGATGAAAAAAATAGTTACACGTTCTATCTCAAGCTCTCTCAAGAGTTACAGTGGCTTTTCGCTCAAAAGAATGAAGTATCATTTCCATAAATTGATTTAGAGATGTATTTATAGGATCTATCAACATACAAATTTTCCTTTTCTGTTTTTGCAAACCGCCAGACCGGCCCTGAATGTGAGCCATCCCGGCCCTAGGCAAAAACATGCCAAATCGGGCTTTAGGCCGAAAGTCGGCCCGGCCTTCGGGCAAAGCCAGTCCGGCCATAGGCCTTCACCCATAACAAAACCATGCTTACCATCCTTTTTTTTTTGCCCTTAGAAAGAGCCATAGGGCTCCAGGGTTTTTCATCAATCTTCCCTGCTATCTACATGACAATATTAGAGCAATTAATGGAAATATAAACAACAGTGAATTGTGTTGTAATGACATTTTATTGCGTTCAAAATTGATAATAGCTCCGTTTGAAGAGAGGTAGTGCAGTAGCGCAAGCTAGCAAGTTGTTTAACTACAGAACCATCTGGAAGGCTAGCGGAGAAACCGGTCCACTCCAAATATTTCCTTCTTTTCAAACACCATTTATGTGGAGATTAATTATCCATTGCTGTGACGATTATAATACCAGCTGAATTTCATTACTTCGTGACATTGATATGATTAGATAGGATTTGTACGAAATAATATACATTTGTCCGGACTCTAGTTTTAATCAAGGGATTTACCAAATGAGTTGTTGAAATATCACCATCAAAAGGGAAAGAAAATAGTTAGAATCACCTATAACTAGTAGATCCTACTAAATAGACATGATTAAATACGATTACTATGTGGCTTATTTTTTGTATTTCAATAAGCCAGTACCTATATAAATGAGTCTTGTTAAAGGTACAAAAAAATACACTTATTGGATCTCACTTGTACTTTAAATTGTTGCAACATTGCACTTGTTAATTGTCACGCCCTCGATTTTCAACATAAATAATCAAACATTTACTCTTCAGAACATTACGGAAATCCACCTTACAACTTCCCAAAAAAAAACTAACTCACATTATCAATTTCATTGTACAAGGTCAAGAGCTAAGTCGGTCCCCAATTCCCTTATGAAAACATATTCAAAGTATGACAGAAATTACATCCTTCCATGAAGTCAACTGAAA